>VZTV01061353.1:8925-28737 GCA_013400875.1 Anhinga rufa
GGTGGGTTCCGCCGGGCGCCTGGCGGGCAGGGGCCGCGGCGGAGCGGGGAGGCCGCCGGCCGCCGAGGGAGCGGGAGCGCGTCCGCCGGCGCCCTGCCAAGCTCCGCGGGGCTGGGAAGAGCCGGAGGAGGAGGGTGGATGTGCACGGGCCCCGCGGCCGCCCCTGGCTGGGGAGCGGTGGTGACAGCGTCCAGCAAGCCGCGGGTTTGCTTTGGTGCCGCCGGTGACCGCTCAGGGAGACCCGGAGGGTTTTCTTTGCCTCTGTCAGAAGGCAGGGTCCCACTGTGGTCTCTGTGTAGTTGTTGTCTTCTCTCTACTGTTGCGCAAGTTGGCCTAGCTCTCAAGACAGGAAAGGGCAGAAAAAAAGTGGTGTTCTTGGCGCCTAAAGTAACTAACTGCATGCTTTCCCCCCCGTTTGCTTATTTCTTGAGAGCCGGGCCAGGTGAATGGTTTCTGCCCTGAACCGGATTATCTCGACTCCTGTAGCACTACATCAACCAGGCAGAACCAAATCTTGCTTTAGCAGTCGAAGACAACGGTGCACGCAAGCCACCGCTCTGAACAGAAGGCCTAGCGGTACCTCCGTGCCTTCTGAAATCGTTTCAAATTGGATAAAGTAGGAAAGTTGCTGTATTTATTTTTTTTTGTGTTAAACCTGACAAAAGTAAAGTAGTCTTATCAGTAATTTTGACTCCGCTGATTCTAGGTTATAAACTGTGTGTGTACACACTCATTGTGTGTATGTTATGTACTCACGTACTGATAATGTAAATGTATTTTATTTCCAGAGTGAATTGGCTAAGTAAAAAGCATAAATAGGATAAGTAAAAAACGTATCAAATGTAAACAGATGCCTGCTGCTCTAAGGACATCTTTGCCATTATGTCCATAACTCCTGAAGCTGACCTAGTGCTCTGTGCTGCCAAACAATCAACATCTACTTGCTTAAAGTGATTTTTTTGTATCACGCTTTAGTTTGACTGGACTTTACCACGAAGCATGCAGTTGCTTTACAGTGTATCATGGCGTAAAAGGTGTTGAAAACGAACAGAATAGCAAATGTACTCTGTAGAACAATTTTCCCTTCAGAGACTGAATAAGGAGAAATACTTGTCTAATGACGGGGAAAAGCTTGTTGACATTAAAATTATTGCGCGAAACATAAATGAACTAGACGAATGCAGTGCCGATGACCTGCAGTTCTCTGGTTCCGAGTGCCAGGTGGTATTGCTCTATGTCTTGAGAATTTCGCCAACCAGTCCGTGTTTAAAAGGATATTTCAGCAGGGGAAACAAAAAAAAACCCACACCCAAAACCAACAAATCAAACCAAGGGTGCAACTTAGTGTTTTCTTTCTCTTTCCGGGGAAGCTGGCGGATGATGCAGGCCGTGTGCGCGGGGCGGCTGAGCTGGGCTGGGCTGGGCTGAGCTGGGCTGGGCCGGGTTAGGCTGGGTTGGGCTGAGCCTGGCCCGGCTCAGTTTAGCTGGGCCTGGCTGGGCTGATCTGGGCCAGGCTGGGCTGAGCTGAGCCGGGCGGGCTGAGCTGGGCCGGGCTGGGCTGAGCTGGGCTGGGCAGGCTGAGCTGGGCCTGGCCAGGCTGGGCTGAGCTGGGCTGGGGCAGGCGGGCTGAGCTGGGCTGGGCTGAGCTGGGCCTGGCCAGGGCGGGCTGGGCTGGGCTGGGGCGGGCGGGCGGCCGCTGTCCAAGGTGCTGCACGGACGGCTGAGCCGAGCCCGCGGCCTCTGCCGGGAGAAGCCGCGCTGCCCCTCCGCGCCTGCCTGGGGCTGCCGGCTCCCTCCGGAGCCTCTCGGGTCTTTCCGGTAGCTGGGAGCCAAGCGCCTGGCAGGTCCGGCCGTGTGTATTGATGTGCTTGTACGTGGTCTAGCCTGAAGCGTGTACAGGTGAAACTAGAAACTCGTGGTGAATGCTTCGTGACATTGCAATATTTTGCTGGACTTTCTGGTGTTTTATTCATATTTCATTTATAAAACTCAGTCAGGAAATAGGTCTTTTGTGTAAGTAAATATTTTTGAATGGTGGACATCTAATTCTCAGCTTAATAGAGTAGAAAGTAACTTGACATCTAACTGTGTTTTAGGTACACACCATTTGATTGGTTTATGTGGTGAGCTGCTTTTTTATTTTATTTTCTTTTAAACAAAATACTAAAAATACTGACTTTACCCAACAATCACGTATGTAAGCGCTGGCTTAATACAACAAAAGGCTTGTTAAATAATCTATTTCTATTTAAGACATCTTTAGTATTCTGGGAGGGCTGCTTCGTTCACAGAAAAAGAGAGCTTTTCATCCAGTTGACCAATTATAGTTGATGACAAAATCGATAAAATTTACACTGAATAGCAGTCAACCTAAAACTTGTAATCAGGTATTACTTCCCCTTCCCCAACTCTCCCCACCACCATCCCCCACCCTCCACACAGCCAGTTCTCACAGTAAAGAGTGAAAATCCAGCAAGTTATATTGGTTATAAGAAATAGTACATATCAGAATACTTCTGATGTATGAGCATAAACTTCAGACTTCGTATTTTCATTCCTTTATCTGAAACCGGAAGAAAATGAACTTTACTTTCAAAATATTTGGTGTTGCACTACATGTCTCCTGGTCTCTGAAGAATATTTTAAATAAATGACTTTGTATTGCAGAAGTTTGCAGTGAGGAGTTGTTTGGATTGTCAGTTCATATTTAGCTATTCTACATAGTGAGTTCTGGTTTTGGTTTTAATATCTAACTATACTCACTCATTTGTTTGAAAAGAATGTCTTCCTGTAATTACGGTATTACTATTAAGCTTCTTATTGAGTTGTATTGGGATTTTTGATTTTTTTTTTAGAAAATGCTGGGATTTTTTAATTTTAGAACATTTGGAAAATCAGTATTTTTTTAATAGTATCAATGAACATGCATACGCATTTAATATTGTTAGTATGTCAGTAGACCTCGCATGTTGTTTAGAAGTTCTGGATATCAGTGTTGTCTCATTATAAATCCATCTTCAACTTATTTCTTTAAAAATATCCTTGAAATCTGATGTCTTTATATATTGTTTTCTTGGCTTGATAGTCACATATCAGTTATGGCTAAACAATAATTATAAGGAAGACAAATATTTGAATGTATTACATGTTCAGCAAGGTGACATAAATAAATTGCTCTAGCTTTACTGAATCACTAAAGTAACTGAGTAACTGAGAATCTGAATCTACATTTCTGTCTTTTTGTTTTAAATTTAACTTAGATTTTTTTTTTAATATTTATGAAATTTTGCTTTTGCACATTATAAAGTAGGGGTTATATTTACAGAGATTGCTTGTGACAATATCTAAAGTTTCTTGGTTTCCAGACTACCATTTTTTATACGCAGTGTGACACAGGACTGTGTTCAAACAATTGACAGAGAACTGCATTGGCTTGACGTTGGAAGACACAGTTCCTCATAATGACTTGTCAGCTTTCTATCAGGGGAAATACTCAAGTTCTTATTCTTAAGACAGTAGGCAATTGCTCTGTGGAATAAAAGAAAATTCTGGCTACTTCTGATTAGGAACTGGGTCAAATAACTAAGTAGGACATATAAATGTAAAGGTGGCTTTGGTTTTTTTTTTTGTTTTTTTTTTTTTTTTTTTGAGAGAGATAGAACTTACGTCTTTGTGAAAAGTATCAGAGGCCAAGGCTTTCTTGGCAGAAGTATTTATTAATGTTTGAACAAAACGTCAGTTATTATTTTTGACACAGGTTTCTTTAACCCAGTGAAAGTTGAGAGTGTTTCAAATGTGGCCTTCCTTAGTGCTAGTTAAAATATTGAATTGTGCAATTCAGGTAAGTGCATTATATTAAAATAACAAAAAAAAAATCAGTTTTCCTCCTAGAATATCAAAAGAGAAAAATAAAAATATACCACCTTTTTTTATACCAACATTGCTAAAAAGCAAAATTTTACTGACATCCTAGATGCTCAAACAAATATGCACGGAATTTTTTTTTCAGGCATTAAATATCATTTAATAACTTCTGATTTGAGGTTTATGATATTGGTATCTGAAATATGTAAGAAAATAGCTGAGTTATAATATGACAGTTAAAAACATGCATATCAATAAAGGGTTTCATCATTAAACAGATGGTGTAGTTGATAGGAATATAGAGCTGGTGGTTCTGTTAGTAGATAATTCTTTTTTTTTACCAAAGAGCAGTGTTCAACTACTTTTATTTGAGTAAGAGGATGACTGAAAGTTATTTAAAACAATTAAAATCACATTTGTTCTCGTTTATCAAGAAATATCAAAGCTTATATGAATCATGACTTTTCCAAGAACTTTTTCCTAAACAGCATATGTAGTCTAATTAGGTTTTGATTTAAACTCTCAGTTAAGCTGGCAGAAGAGAGCAGATGAGAAATACGAAACCAAAAGCTCAAGTGATAAAAGAACCCTTCTGTTACAAAAGGTCACATAGACCAGCATCTGCCGCAAAGTTACACATTTCAATTGCACATCTTAATCACACAATATTTATGTTCTATGCAAGAGTGATACCTAGGCTAATCAGATGAAACTCTTACAGGTGAAACCTTCAGAAATCTGCACTGATGGTCAGCGTCTAATACAAATGGGAAACAATAAACATTAGTTACTGAACTGATGCCTCTTCAGAATGCATTGAAATTTAAATATTTATTTTAAAGCTTTTTTTTACAATGAATAATATGCTGTATTAAAAAAGCCATGATACTTAAAGGTATCTATTTTAAAAGTTTTGTTTAAAATGCTGTGGAACTAATGTGACTGTATAAATTAATGTTTGCACATGCTGTTTGTTCAGTTGATTTAAAAAAAAAAGAAGTTGAATTATTTTTCAAAACTAATTTAAGGTAAATATATGGATGAATTTAGTATAACTATTCTTGTAATAGTGCACTGGTCTATTAATATAAGGAGCAACACTGACTATGTACTAATGGACTTTGTATTTTGGCCTGAAATCCTGATGAAGCAATCTGCTTGTCTCCTGTTTCGAGCTAGATGAAAGGCACTGCACTCAGGGAAGACTATGCACATGCTTACAGGCATTCAATTGCTTAAATGCTTTGTTGGATCAGGATTAGATCTCTTCGCTCCTAAAAGAGCAAATTTCCCAGGGTGTTCTTTCCAGAAGTGAGTTCACCCCACCTAACTTCTTAAAAGTTTGCATCTAGTTGATCATCTAGATATTTATCCCATTCATAGTGTCAATGTGTATTTCATTCCTGATTTAGGAAAAAATGACTCCAGGGGACTAGCACAGGCTAGCTGAAGTGAATTCCACCCTAGTTCAGCAGCCACCATCTAACACTTCATGGTATTAGTGTCACATGGCTAGGGACCTCAAGGCTCTGCCCTCAATTTTACTTTGTTCACTGTTTCTCTTTGCATCAAGCAGTACACTTCACACGCACCTTGCAGAGAATGCTGCAGCGTTGCTCCTTCATTTCATGTTCTTCTAGGAAAAGTAATCAAAATGCAAATTATAGTTCTATCACTTATCCTGCCTAAAAATCATTTGGTCTATACTTAGTAATTTATCACTTCAGTCTTGCACTAAGATCCGTAATGTATTTAGATCTGTGAATTGCCTAAAAGGAAAAAAGTAACTTAGAAGCTGAATTCTTTAATATTACTTTTTGTTAAGTATCACCCCAGAAGATAGAAAAATAATTCATCTGACAAAAAAACCCAATAAATATGTAGATATCCAGTATGGACATCCACATCAAATATAGAAGTTCAGACTCTCTTTGTAGTCAATGGACATACATAGGTAATTCTAGAGTCTGAGTTGGTTCACAGTAAAGTGGACATCTAAAATAGGTCAGATGGATTATGCCCTAAAAGTACCTATTTTCTGTTCATTGTCTCTAGAGAACACATACTGTCATTTTAGCTCAGATACAAACACCTCCACTCTTGACTTCTAAAGTCATATTAGACGCATCCTAACAAGGTGATTTTGGTATAAAAAAGAAGTTTGGATGAAATTGTGTTCATGTGCAAAATTTAACTGTGAGAAAGTTTGTAAAATCCTGCTACTTGTGCTGTCCCTCAGCAACGTAGTGAAATCACAAACCTCCTTCACTTCTCTGATAACTATATTCTGTCACTGAAGAATGTGTGAGCTATGCAGTCTGCTTCTTAGGGATGAGCATAAGAAAGGGCCTTGTATGGCATAACTATATTTTTATCACTTTTTTGAAAGAAGGGAGGCTAAGGGCTTCTACATGTTTCTTTTTTTCCAGTTGTTATTTCTACTGAGAAATCATGCAATAACAATTGTAGGTCATCTTCTTAATAGTAGTTTTTGCAGGTAAATCTGCCACAGATTATTTCTCTTTTTCTCCCTTCTTTCTTTACAAGGAAGGAGTTTTTTTTTCTGTGGGGAGGTGCCTATGTATTCATTTTCTTCCCTTAGATCAAATCAGAGGGAACTCCCGAGCCTACCCAATCTCTGTCACTCAAGAGGCATATATTCTTAGACTTTTATGCCACTTTACTAAAATAACCATACTGTAGTTTTCTATGTACTTTTCACTGTACTTTTCTCTTGTCAGAACTGTAGAGCAAACATAGCTAAGTGAGAGCATGTGGTAGTTTGGTTTACTTTACAGCATCAGTCAGATGAATACAAATTTAGTGATTCACTAGAGACATATTTTGGCTCGTAGAGAGATTTTATTAATTTAAAGATATGTTAAAAAAAAATAAAAGACCAGATTATTTTTGGATTTGTGATCTGACCTTGTTTGTAAACAGGGCAGATATATGAAAGACATAGATTACACCTTTAGAACCTGCACATTGAAGAGCTATATCCAAGTTCCCAGTCCACAATGACAAAGAGAACAGGGCATGATGTAAGTGGCTTTGAAGTGAAGTTGATCAACACTTAATATTCTCCCACCCTTCATTTCATCTCTTTCATTCAAACTGATGGACATGTTTCGAAAGCTGTGTTTGAAATAACATTGTCCTATGGCCCGTGTGGGAGAACCTGGTAGGACCCTTTGAAGCACTCGTCAAATGCAACTAAACTGTTGTGATGAATGGTGATGATAAATGTTGAACTGATAAACTTCAGCAGTTCTATATGAATATCTTGGTCCTTTGAAGTGTCTTGGAGATCCTGATGGGAATGTTCACCTTTCATATAGATTGATGTTGAGACATCATTCAGTGATTTCATCATTAAAAGACAACTTGCTGATTAAAAACAGTAGCAAAGCTGATCTGAAGTTACCAACAAATGATATGTTTGGGCCCAGGTTTTTAGAAATTCTGCAGCAGATAGGAAGTCATTGGGGATGTTTTAAATTATTTCAATTAAATTAGGGGGAAACTGTAGCTGAGAGATTGCAACTAAAAAAAAAAACCTCCAAATTTTCACTTTTGTGATATGACAGTGGCATCCTTACAATATTTTAATGTTACAATTTAGGCAAGTTCCTTAACCAAGGCATTATATTTTCAAATGTATCCATTATAAAATTTGAAAAAGAAAAAAGAAATGATTATATTATCTTAGTATTTTAGAACATGCAATATACTGCAGTTTTCAGAAGATATTTTCCAGGGAGCAAATATCATATCTAGAATGCTTTTTAAATGCATGTTTAATTCTTGCTGATCCTCTGCATGTTAGATTAGATGCTGCCTTCAAGTAGCCTGAACACTTATGTAAATGTTATCTTGGGCTTGTCAACACCCTTCACCTCTGTAAAACATCATAATGAAGTATCTTTATTATATTTTTAAGATATTAGCAATCTAGAAATAGAGGGCATTCTTTGTTGAAGAGAAGGGGAAAAGATGGATTGTATGTGATATTTAGAAAAATAGTTTTTCTCACTTTATTCATTCTTTTAGGAGAATAAAAGTTTCCAGAGTTTGTTGACTGATGATTTGCAGATCATTGTTCTACCTTGGTTAGCTTGCTCTCTGTATTTGAGGGGTTACACTCACAGGCTTTTCTCAGAAAAACTAATATTGTATGAGATGTATTCATTTAGATAAATACTTGGATTTAAAGGTCTATTAAGGAAATGCTTTAAAATGATGTTGAAAGTTAATTACATATCTTGCAGATTTCTGTGTGTAGTAATAGACAACTAAATATAAGACCATAAATACAGAAATTTATTTGTGTATAAGTATTCTTCATGAGGAACAGTATAGCAGACAGAAAATCTTTTGCTGGTGTGGAAAGTTTATTCTTAACTCATATTAGGGGACAGTTGATTTATTAGGCTTACGATTCAAGAAATATATACTTTTTTTATTAGCATGATGTCATAATTTAAAGGGGTATCTTTATTGTTGTTACAGGTAAAGTTACGTTGTCAACGGCATTAAAATGATCTCTGCTGGGACAGATTTTTGTATTTGTATGCATGCACACTGGATTAAAACACAGATGTTCTTTAGAATAAAACCCAGTTTGTAGAATGACAACAAAAAATAACAAATAAACAATAAAATTTATTTTTTTAGGCTATTTTTATTGTGGAATGAATAATACAAGTATATATTTTTAAAAAATGTACTTACAAAAATTATATGCAAATTTCCCATGAGTACTCTTAACATTGCCTTCACATATGATCTTTGTTGAAACTGTTTATTCTGTATAGAAGAGCTTTAGGATAATAAGGACATTTTATTTATTCACAGCTGCAAGTAAAAATGCTTGTGTATTCAAAGACTTACAACTGACATTTAAAAGATCATTTCGTGGTGGAATCTGGTATAGCACATCTCGCTTTAAAAGTAAATTATTTTTAAAATATGAGAAAACTGTATCTTTGAGTTTCAATAGATAATATCAAAATATTAAAAATAAAATGATCTATGCCAGTCATAATCTTTTTTATTAAAAACAGCTACAAATAATCTGAAATCTATGCTTTGGTAAAGACTAAAACCTCTGGAAATTTTCAAGAGACATACTACTGTAATATCTGTTTAGAATACTTATCATTAGTCAATTCCTTAAATACATTTCTGTTGGTTTTCCAGTGGGATGTGTCTGTACTGATTCCAGCCATGTTAAGGTCAGGCAAATAGTGTAATCAGTGGAGAAAGATCCACATGATCAGGGCCTAAGTCATTGACCTTTTTATTGTTAAGTAAAGTATTCCAAATGAATCCAGTTTGGAATATTGCAAATTTTATACCCCTGTAAGAACAAATCCAGTCTTTCGTGTTTTCCCTTTCACACTATGTTCAAGCTGTTAAAATTGCAGTACAGTGCTTTAAAGTGAGACTGGACAGTTTTGATAAAATAAAGTTTGTTAGAGATGGGAACAAGTTTGGGAAGCACCTAGCGTCCTGCTCATGGGGATGCCCCAGCACGTGCTGCCAGGGACATGGAGGCTCTGCCCATTTGGCTCCACAGCTGGAGCAGGGCCAGGGCAGAGGATATATGGGGATTAGATTCCATTGGCTTGAGGTTCTGCACTTAAAAAAGGAAGCAAAACAAAAACATAGCCAAGGTCCCGTGGGATAGCTTTTAAAATTCTTCATGTATTCAGAGATGAGAGATGTTCATTGCTAGTCCCATTCTGCTGTGGAGTTAAAAGTCTTCCTGTAAATATTGCTACCCAGAGCCTGCCAGAACTTGGACCAGTATTATGAAGAAGTAGGAGTTTCTGAACAAGGTACACTTGAAATATTGGCCAAATTATCTTAAAAGCCATTTTTTTTTTAATTTATGTTTTTTCTTCTATGCTTTCTGATATAACAATCCTTGGGGAAATGACCCCTATAATAAGCTAAGTTTAGCTAACAAGATACAGTGTATCACTGGAGTTCAGGAAATGAGGCTTGCTGTTTTATATCCCAATTCAGTTAGAAGTGCATTATGGTTTCTTTTGTCTCTATTTAAATCTTATAAACGTGAAAGCTGGATCTTATAAATATACATTTTTTGCAACCTCACTAGATTAACAAAATTAAATCATTACTGTAATGATAGCTTTTCAAAATTTAGCAGCTGAGATTGATTCATTCCTGGGATGTGACCTAAGGAAATGTACTGCAAGTCAATCTTTGAATGACAGATGAGAATTAAAAATATTGTTTTATTTTCATTTGTAAGTATAGACCACTTTTCTTTAATTGGGAATCTACAATGACATAAACCAGGACTAACTCCACCGAAATCAATGGCTTTGCTTAAATGTAATACTGTTTTGAGAGCAGGAGGCGGCACATGATATACTTTAAAACTCAAATATGTGAAATCAAAGGGACAGATTTGACTCAGCTATGTGCTTTACAAGCCTTGCTACAAAAAGCAATATGCATAGTGCTTTAAATGTTCATTTCCTTGTCTTTGACTGACATTAGTAATTTGTTATTGTTGTCAGATTAAAGTTTTTTTTTTTCTTTGTTGTTGTACTTGGTCTTGATCCCATTCTCTTATTCTATTGATTTTTCAGGCACACTGTAGAAAAATATTATGAGCTTAACTTGTTCAGCTATCCTGGGGGCGGGGGGGAGAACCTTGAAGACAACAAAGCAGAATTCATTTGCCTTTTCCAGCAAGAGTGTAGGTCATCCGCCAGGGTTAAAAGGAGAGGTGCTGATCAGTAGTATTGCTGGTGTAAATCTGGAGAAGCTGCTTTGATTGCTGTAAAGGCACTCTGTATTTACACTGGTATAAATACAGTTAGAATTTAAGCATAAGTTGAAGATCAGGTAATGGAAGTTTTCCTCTGTGGTACATTTCAACACTCACAAAAAAGGTAGTAATTTTAACAGTGACTCATCTTAAATAAAAATTACAGGTATTATGCACACATATGTATGTATATATGTGTGGTATATATATATATATATATATGTACATGTCTTACAGGAGGTGCAACACGGCAATCACTGAATTAGGATCAAGCATCTTGGAGAGGCTAGGACAGTCCTGAAGTAGAGTCCTATGGAAATCTTTGAAATGTTCTGGATTCTTTACAAAGAAGTAGTTTAGGAAGTACAGAAAAATGTAACAATTGTTTCTAAATTGTCTTTTCCTTTTGCAGTCACTGATTTGTTTGTTTTCTGACTGATCTGGAAATGTAAATTACTTAGAGTATTTTCTTTCTTTCATCAAGACTTCAGAAAGGGCCCACAGTAAATGTGGAACACACAAGCATCAATTGCCAATGTCATATATGCACTATCCCTGTTCTACATTGGTCTTTGCAGCTTCTTTGCAGAGACCCTCTGTGAGTTTGGACTGAAATTTGGATTGCTGGTTGGAACAAAACCCCCTAAAACTCCATGTATCTCTGCTACCCAATATTAATAAATTATGGAAGAAGTTACCTTATATGTTCTGCTTGCTTAATTGAAATATTTTAGATTATTCTTGTTTTGCTTTTTTATTTGCACATTACATAACAAGTTTTTTTTGTTTGTTTATCTGTTTTTGTTTTTTTTTTAAGACCAGAGCCTTTTGATTGCTGTATTTATCTGGGAGATCAGGTTTTTGTTACTGTTGTATCATCTGAGTTTCATATTTTTTCTGGGACATTTTAAAGGGCAGAATTATGTTAGCTTGTGCAATATAAACATGAATTTCACTGTCTTCCCAAATATTTATTTAAACCTTTTTTTGCAGTTTCTGGTCTACTTGTGGCTGTTTCTTTTTTGATCACTGGAGAAACATTCCTCCTTATAGTTTTTGGTATGAATGTAAATATTTATAGTGTGATTTTTTCCCTATAGTTTTTAATACAGGCCTTATTTGAAGAGAGCTGGTATTTGGGATGTAAGAGATCTTTTCTCCTTTTATAGTTGCTTAGATCTGCAAGAGAAGGAGACAATATGTTTTGCAGCTTGCAGGAAATATTTATATCTCAAAATTTTACCAAAATCATGACTGGCAGGGAAGATCAGGAGGTTCACAGGGAGGAATAAGAGATCTGTGAATATCAATAAGCTTTTTTTTGTTTACACTAAATTTGTGGTCCTGTGTAGAGGGCAGAAAATTGAACTAATTGAACAAATTTTCCCTGCAAGTAATGGTACTTTTGGGGAACTCAAATATTACAGTAATTAAGCAATGCAGAGGCCCTATAACATGCAGTGTGCAATGAGGTGCACCTCTTATATTCCTCCAGGTGCTAGTCCTGTTTCAAATTCTTTTCTTCACTTTGTGTCATAATAGAGTTAAAAGGCAACTATTTATTTCTTACAGAGTCTGTACACACTTGGGCATGCAGCTCACAGATCTCAAGTGCTTGATCTGTGTACAGGCAGCTGCCCTGAGGCTGTGTCTCCTTTAGCATGTTAGTTCAGGTCAGGGGTGTGCTTTTGAAACAAATCTCCCACTCAGTCCCACTCCCACTCTTACTGCATCTTGATTCATGTCACGGAGCAATCTGGGGCACACAAACTGGATTGCTTTCCACTGAAAGTAAAGGCAAAGTAGTGCCTCAGAAGAGCATCCGACAGGTTACAGGCACTAAAGGGACATCCGGTCTATAGGACCAGGGAAAGTAAAACCTATGAAACACATATAATGTGGATGCCAGGCTCTCAGCACTGTCTCACTCTACAGAATATGTCTACAGAGCCACACTTCTTGTTAATATTCACACAGACATAGTTAAAGAGACTGAAATTCAACGCTCACCTGGAGATAATTCCCAAAGTATCTCAGTAATTTCTTTAGGCCTGCAGTTCAAGACCTTGAGCTGGAGCTCTGAAATGATACACTGCGCCTGGCTCTATATAATCATGGTACTAGTGATCATCTATTATTCTTTTTTTTTTTCTTTTCCCTCCATCTTCCGCTGGCACGCCTACGGAGGTGATGCACAGCACGGTGCAGATTTTTGCTCTATGCCTTCCCTGCAGCTGCCAAGCCTCTGTGCAGCAGAACCACTGCGGCTTTGCTGCATTTTGGGCTCTCTGGGCTGCCTCTGTCCTCTCTGTGGAATTCAGAGTCTTTTCCAGCACATGGACGTAAGGCTGAACAGACTTTTCAATACCTCTTTATGGCTACTCTTGATTTTTTAGTTTCAGAATGATGCAAACATATCTAAGCAATCATGAAGATGAAAACTTTGTGTGGGGAGGGAGGGAAGTTGGCAGGAATGGAACAAGTCTGACCTTCCTTCATAAAATACTGCCCTCCCTATCTTCTAACTTATTTTCTTATTTCCTACCAGAAGAAAAAAAGATTATGGGGCAGTGTTCAGTCTGGATTTTAGGTAACTACTGAACTGACAACTAGATATGCAGGAAAGCCTAAATAACTGATTTTCCTTTTTAATTATTTAATTTTCTATATACCTGTGAAGACTTTGTTTTTGGATTTTTCAGCATTGAGAACAAAACTGTATTTATGGTGTGGATTGATATTATTTTTCTTCACAGAGTAAAGCTTTTTTCTTTGAAAGATTAAAAACGTACCATGTAGTTCATTAGAAAATACAACACTAGAATAATATTGCCTTGCTGATAGAATATTTGTTATTAGTATGGGGAACTACTACCTTTCCACTTTTTATTCTTTAGGCATTTTTATTGCAATACTCCCAGTAATTACAGGTGGTCATTGCTTTTAAACCCAGAAAATTCATGCCATGTATTGAGTTGTTTTTAAGCAAGTTTACTACACTTCTGGGAAGGAAATTAGTTCTAGAGGTCATGATCAAACCTGTTCCAATAGTAACAATCTGTGGGGCTAAATGTAACCACCTGCCTTTGGTAACCACCAGGAAGCCTTCAAAGCTTCAAAACTCCAGTGGGGCTAAAAAGAGGCAAGAAAAGCGATTCACTTGCCTAGCAAAAATAGATAAAGAAATAATTTGCTGAAATAGTATCAGCGTGTGTGATGGATTGAAACATGAAGAGGAGACCTGCAGGTGATCAGCACTTCATCACCAACAGATGCTACTGAGCTGACCAGGAACTGCAAGGCAGACCCACTAGCAGAGGCAGGGCATTGTCCTGCCAGTGGGAAAAGCAGTCAGTGTGGCAGATAGCCAAAACTGTAGAGGTTTAACTTAGGTCATCGTCAGAGTAGATAGACAATGTATTCGCATAAGGCTTCAATCAGATGTATTTCAGATAATATTTATGTTGCTTTATCCTGAAGCCTGAAGGAGCCGATACTGAAGAATCAGAAAACTGAAGAGTGTGGTTTTGGTAAGCAGGATATAGGAACTGATGTATTACGCTGCTCAGTGATCTGCTTGGTGTCATGTCCTGTCTCTGGGAATAAGCTTGGGAGGGAAAATGAATGTTACACCAGACAGAAAATTGTTTGCTAGTTTGCAAAGTTTCTTCTTAACTCATATTAGGCAGTAGTCAATTTATCATGCTTATGATTCAAGAACATACTTTTCCATATATTTTTCTATTAGTATAATTTCATACATGATGGAGTATCTTATTATTAGAGATAAAATTCATTTTCAAAGGCACTTAGAATGGTGTTCAAAATCCTAATTCTCTCTAAATGTGTGGCAAAACAACCAAAATTTCATTAAAATTTGGTTCTTGCTATGTTTCATGTATTAATTCTGTTGGTTCTTTGTAATAATGAAGATAGTTTTCCATTCCAATAGTTCTTGAATTTTTACATAGCTTCTATAGGATTTTTCTTCTGGTATCTAGTGGTAAATTGTTGGATGAAAGTGGAGACTAGGGTAGAAGGAGAGGTTTATATTTATGTAAATTATATTACAGTGTTATAGCCAAAATAGTAATCAAATCCAGAAAAAAATATATTTTTTAATATATTGAAATACTAGTGGAGGGATTTGCTGCTTATATGCCCCTTGCACAAACAGTTTTAGGGACATATTAATGGCTACTGACTGATGAAGGCATTTAAGTGCAGTTTCTTGCATGACAGAAAAAGATTTTGTTTGTGTATTGGCAGGAATGAACATCTGTATGTCTGCTGTAATGCAGGAGTTTCTCTGCAGCTGCAGCACAGTGCAATGTAGGCTTTTACTTACGATTCTTGGCAAAAAGGTCTCGTGCAACAAGTTCTCATGCATTAAGCTTTCGCTATGGGCAGGTTCTGATAGCCACAGTTTCACGTGTTACTGTTTACCTATTTAAGTGCTCTGAAACACATTGGTACACAGCATGCTTTCTATGATGCAGGTTTGTGCTAAACACAACATTTCCAATTCATGCCCATCAGTGACAAAGATGACAGTTTAAAATATCTTTTAGGATATAGCTATTCTTTTCCCTTTATTGTTCACCACTATTTAGCCGTTTCTCTTTCCCCCTCCTCAAGCTCTCTACCAAACTAACCTCTGCTGATATGTTTGACTGTGGATCTTTGATATAGCAATATGCTGTAGTAAGAAGGACAATTTTCTGAAAGGGGAAATGAAAGATGGGTATCCATGACAGCAGACCTGCAACTGAAAAGTGTAGTTTATAGTTTAGAGAAGTTGGGTTAAGAATAAGCTGCGTGCCTGTGAAACAAAAGAGGGTAAATGCAGAGGCAGCTTGACTTTTCATTTAGTGCTTGTGTTGGTTTGATTCTGGCTTGCTGTACAGAACACAGTGCTTTACTGTGAAGAACTTTTATGTATAAATCCACAGAAAAATCAAAGTCCTTCATTAAAAGAGTATTACCTTTGGGCTTGGTAACATCAGATATGGAGTTCCAATTTAAATGGAAAATATAAAATATTTGTCCATTTTAAATATGCAGTTTTCAGTTTTGCTGAATTCTTCATTTGCCTTATGAAGAGAGATAAGTTATTATATAATTTACTTTATTCATTATTTACCTTTACTTATTCATTATGTCTGTTTAGCCTTTTCCTTTAGAAGTGTCAGGCTTTTCCCCTAAATAAATAAATCTTAGCCTTCATAATCTCTGTACCAGTTTTCTTTCCTTTTCATCTCTTTCTCAGCAATGTCTTTATTTTATACTGTGGTTGGTCCTAGAGGAGTGTTTTCACTGATCCGTGCATATCAAGAAGGTTTTTAGTGTATGACCCTTTAGTGGTCATACTGAGTTTTTACTTCTAGATGAAGTATTTCATATGGTTCTTTCCAGTGTGCCTCTATTAGGCTTGGCAGCGCTGGATTCCGTTTGCCGTTGTTTTGCCTTTCACTGAGCTCTTTTAAGCAACCCTAAAGCTCCTTGGCCTGCTTTGGCCTTCATTAATCTAAGACTTGTTGTGTCACTTCTAAACATTTCCATCTTATTGTTAGTCCCATTTCCAGATGATTAATAAATAGATTAAACACTCTCTTCCCTAGTAAAGAACCTGGGGGCACCCTGCTGGTAACCTTTAGCCACAAGGAGCAGTGACCGTTGATAAAGGCTTTTGTATTCTGCTTTTTGTAGTTGGTCTCTAATGAATGACAACACTTTACTTCTCACCCTGTGATTACTTAGTTTCTCTAATAGCCTATTGTGGGAAGCATTCTCAAAGGCTCCATGAAAGTCCAGAAAACTTGTATCAGCCAGTTCTCTCTTATCCGTTAGTTATTAACATACCAAGAGTTCTAATAGGTTAAGGAGACGTATGAGGCATTAAGGCTTCTAACTTTAATCCAGATATTTAACACTTATATTTTTAACTGGTACATCAGCTGGTGTATTTATTACTTCAGTAATATGTGTGTGGAGCTGTTTGAATTCTTCCTCAGTTTCTCTCAGTAGTTAGATGAAGGTGAATGCTCTCCTGCATGGTTCAGTATACAAACTGATTTCAATGTGAGACTGCATAACTGTGGATTTTCTTCGGTTAGTCTTAAATTGCTTTGGGACCCTTGAATAAACAGCATCTCATTCTTGGGATACATTGATCTTTTATTTATTGATTTGTTCCAGTCATTCTTCTTATGATATCTGAATTGTCAAAAGCTCCTTATCTTTACTTGATAAGACTGGTGTCTCTTCAGTGCTCTCTGAGACAAAAAGTGATGTAAAACATAATTTGCTTTCTCTTCTATATTCTTATTTTGTCTAGTTTCTCCTCTAACTTCTTGGGAGGGTAATCATGATCTCTCTTTTAAGAGCCATATTTTTTATACCTAGTTACTCCATATAGTCTCATTTAGCCATCCCACATCCCTATTAAGATGTGCCTGTCACCATTCATGCATCTTGAAGGCCATAAGTGTTCTTTGCCAGGTACACTGGCAAATCCATAAAGAGCTTACATGCTGCAGTCCCAAAAGTAACCAGGATGTTCCTTGTTCCACTTGGAAGGGAGATTAACAAGTTTTTCTCAAAGAAAGGGTTCAGAAGTGGAGCCCATGTGTGCTGGGTCATGCAACAGGGCTGTAGCTTGAAAGAGTAAACTTACATCCTGGTGAGAAATCCAGGACAAAAGAGAATCCTGGAAATTTTTACTGAGATACTGTTTCCAAGTAGCCTTTTTTCCAAGTCTTTTCCTGCCTTGCTGTGCTGCAGCATCTATGCATGCACGTACCTCATTTTCTGAGGTGCTGCTTTTTAAAACCACTGTAATATGCATGGTTTCTGCATCTATTCCTTCAGTGAAACAAAGATTTATTTATTTTTTTTTTAAAACCCTCCCCTGCCAAAAAAACTACCCAGACTGAGGGATGCCATTCTCCACCATTTCTGTAATCATCTAGCAGCTGGAGAACTCAGTTAAGATGTAGGGAATTTGCCAGTGTATGTTTAGTGCCCTCCACAGCTTGAAGATATTCAGTCACTTGAACATAGTGAAGCAGTACGAATAGCATCAAGTGGTAGTTGATGGGTTTTAGATGAGGATTATTTTGCAATAAATTGCTCTGTCTTCAAATTTATTTGGGTTTTTTCCTCCATATTTCCAAATTTGCAGTTAGTTTTTCCAGGGAACTGTTTCTAGTACTAGTACTAGAATAATTCTTAAAGTATTAGTACTTTAAGTACTAGTAATAATTCTTAAAGTATTTTGACAGAAAATCTCCAATCACTTCTGTTGCATTATTTTTGATTACATATGTCTCAGGTAGCTCTTTTGCCTCATACAAAACTCTTCTGCTGCTGCTGTTTAAGACCCCTCATCTTCTGAACAAAGAAAGGTGCTTGCTCTTATGCTACAAGAAGTGTGAAGTAACTACTTGAACGCTCCTAGCTATCTCATTAATGATTTTAGGCTTCGGACAGAGCAATAGTGGAACGGCTAGCCTGTTTGAAGTAATTCTCATCTTAGTATACCTACCTCAAGATATGCACTCCAGGGAATGTTTTAAACCATTAAAGGTTACAAGGTTTGAAACTTTAACAAAGTTACATATATGCAGCAGAAGACCCAGAGGAACTTTTGCCTTAGTAATGGCTTCTTCTGGGCCTTTCAGCATACACAAGGGCCTATTACAAACATCAAAATATGTTCAGTGGGTACAGGGTACATCTCATTTCTCTCTAGGGATGTTTCACACTGATAGAAATAGTATCCATTCTCTATTCTACTCTTAGAAGCAACCAAGTAGGAAGTACTTAGGAGGATGTTCTCAGGAAACAGTGTCCAAGGGAAATGAAGAGAAATGACCTGGCTTTCAGAGGCGCTAAGCACTCATATCCTGAGTTAGGATACAAATTAGGGTCTAATTTCTCTCATCTGAAAAAAGTTAATGCAGGGAAAAGTGCTTTTTAATGCACACAAGACAGATCAATGTACTTGGTAGGAAATAATGTAGTCCTTTTTGAATAGAGATGACTAAATTGAAGCAGAATATTAAATATTTATCCAGAATATTTTATGTTTGTCATTGTTAATTCTGGATATTTCTGTAAGATCTTCTGATTGCTGAGATAAAGAATGAAGTAGTCTATAGTAGCATTAAGGTGGTTTTTGTTGTGGGGTTTGTTTATTTTTTTTATGTACCACAGAAATAGATGATTAAGACAACGTATAGGAAAATCATTGCCTTTACTACAACTGGCTAGTCTAAAGATGTTGCTGATCCACTAAACTTAACATTCACAGCCAGGTGCAATGCTTACCTCTCTATGTGAGAAAGAACATGCTGTGTATAGGCTGGCAGGAGATTAGGTCTCTAGATGGAAGAGAAATCCAGACAGTGTGGTGTGCAGATCCCTTTAACATGAAGTGAGCTGCTTGGCTGACTTAGTAGTAATTTTGTGCACCTACTAAAGGTCAAAAGCTTTATCACAGTTTTCCTTCTCATGAACAAGTTCTATATTGTTTTCTTCCTTTCTGTAGTGAGAAAAATATCCACTTACGATCTACCTAGTTAGGCTGTGTTAATGAAAACTCTCTTATCCAAATGTCTTCCAAAAGACTGTTACAGACAAAAGTGAGCCCAAATGTTTTGAGGAAATATTTTCACAGAATCACAGAATGGTAGGGGTTGGAAGGGACCTCCAGAGATCATCTTGTCCAACCCCCCTGTGTGAGCAGGCACACCTAGAGCAGGGGGCACAGGACCGCGTCCAGGCGGGGTTTGAATGTCTCCAGGGAAGGAGACTCCACAATCTCTCTGGTCAGCCTGTGCTACTGCTCTGGCACCCTCACAGGAAAGAAGGTTTTCCTCATATTTAGGTGGAACATCCTGTGTTCCAACTTGTGCCCGTTGCCCCTTGTCCTGTCATCAGGCACCACTGAGAAGAGTCCAGTCTCATCCTCCTGACACCCACCCTTCAGATACTTATAAACATTGATAAGATCCCCCCTCAGTCTTCTCTTCTCCAGGCTGAACAAACCCAGGTCTCTCAGCCTTTCCTCATAAGGGAGATGCTCCAGTCCCTTGATCATCCTTGTGGCTCTCCTCTGGAATTGCTCAAGCAGCTCC
>VZTV01061355.1:6313-23206 GCA_013400875.1 Anhinga rufa
GCGGCGCAGGTCTGGCCGCCGCCGCCCGGGGAGGCGCGGTGCGTGCCGGGTAGCCGGAGCGGGGGCCGGCCGGCGCCTCCCCGCCAGAGGCCCTGTGCCGCGGGGAAAATGGAGGCAGGGAAGGGAAGGGAGGGAAGGTCAGGCGCCGCCGCAGCTCAGCTCAGCTCGGCGCAGGGCGGGCCGGGAGGCGGCGGCGGGGCGCGCAGGGCGGCCGGCGGGCTCCCCCGGCAGCGGCCTGAGGTGAGTTTCTGCTTCCTTGCAGGGTGTCTTTTATGAATAATCAAAAGCCGCAGAAGCCGACGCTATCAGGCCAGCGTTTTAAAACTAGAAAAAGAGGTAAGCTAGCTGCAGCGTGCATCCTGTCAGTGCCTGCTGTCGGTGCTGTGTGGGGGGCCTTTTGTAGGGAGCCCGCAGTAAAAAGTCGGGTTTTGTCAGTGAAGTTATGCCTTTATGCACTTCTCATCAGTCTTTTAAATGAGAACATGCTAAATACAAAGTCTTGAGGCTAGCCCTGGGTGCTAGAATGTTCTCTGCACTAATAAAAAAATATTTGGTAGTCAGAACTGTAGCTGAAGTTACTACAATAACCTTGGCTTAAGAGACGGTCATTCTAGAACTGTACCGAGTGCGTTTAGCCTGAAAGCAGAAGTTTCTAGTACCCCTGAGTTGCAGGGGAACTCCAGCACAGGCTTGCTGCAAGTTAATATGTATGTCTGAGGAGCATCCAGCCTAGTAAGAATTTTAGTGTTGGCTGCTGGATAAAAGTTGCGTTGTTCCCTTAATGCTATAAGAATACCCTATTTAAATTAAAAACAAAACAAAAGAAAAAAAAAACAAAGCCCATGCCACCATCACCCCAAACAAACAAAAAAACCCAAAAGAGTGGGATGTGCAAGTGCATATCTCTGGATGTGCACAATTGCTTCCGTATGAAGAGCTGATGACTGAGGAGGTGTGATGAGTAATTTAGTATTTTGGTGGTGTTTTCTTAAACTCAAAAAAGGAAGTAGGGACAGCTCTTCAAGTTTCTGTTTAATGCTCTTTTTAATGTACTAGCAGTGTTCCAGCTCAAACTGACAACACTAAGGATGCTATACATACTGAAATAGTAATTAAGTTGTACAGAAGTACATGTTCACTTACAGAACCTATTTTAATGTTAAAGTACCTTGAGAAATCATTGAAGTGAGAGTTGGATTTAGTCTGTCTGGCAGATTAAATTCTGGGGGGTTGTCTCTTTTTAAGCATTTAACCATAGTTTGGCTTCCAAGCAACTCTGTGGTAACAATGAGCTTCATGGATCTGTCCTGAAAAATAATGGATCCAGTATTTCCAGACTTCCACCCAGCTGTTACCAATGTGTTGATACTTGCATTGATGTAAGGACACTAGTATGCCCTTTACAGAAAGGTTGTTAACAGGTGCTAACAAAACTGGCTAAGCTGTTACAGGCAGCACTCAAAGAAAGATTTGCAGCAGAGTTCTGCTTCTTGGGAAGCTTTTTCATCTCATGGTTTGCATAACCTAAGGACAACTAGAGATGCATAAAGCTGAAGACCTCTTCTGTTTAAGGCTTTCTGTTAGTTAATATGAAACAAATCCATTCTTGTAACTATGCCCTTCCCATAGTGAAAACAAGCCTATGATCAACTGATGTGTCTCAAATGTGAAGAAGCATGTGTTCTGCTCTAACAACAGCAAAGGATGCTAATTAGATCTGCAACTATAGCCCATCATTTCATGTTTAAGTTAGCTCAGATTTCTACATTTTGAGGAAAAGCAATTGCTTCAGAGTCGTTTAACTCCATATTAAGAGGAGGGGATGGTCTGCATAGCCAAAAAGCAAGTACAGTCAGTTGGCTCTAACATGATAACGATACGCAGCTTTTCAGTCAATGTTTCATCCAAAATGCTGAGAGTCCCAGAGGGCTGAAACAGAACATGAGTAATGGAGTCAAATGTGCAAAAACGTAGGGGCACGTACTAAGAATTGCCTTCCAGCATGCCTCTCTTTGGAGGGAAAGAGTGATCTTAACATGTGAACAGGGGTATAAGAATCAAACTGAGAAGTCAGATAAGCTTTATTAGAGCCAACTAATGATCATCACAAACAACTATTCTTCTTAGTGAAAGTACTGTAAGAATTCAATTAGAGGTAACTAAGGAATGTTTTAGCTTTTGATAGCCTTTCTCCCTCCCTAAATAGGGGAGTGAAAGCAGTAAAACTCCTTACTACTGTGTTGGCCATTGAAATTCATTTTAGGCTACACTGTTAAGTCACTATTTGTGCTAGTTAGTACCAGTTGCCTTGGAAGACTGGAATGATCTCAGTTATGTTTAACTTCAGGCTTGCCGGTGCAAGTTTTGTTTTGGTCATTATTTTTTTTTTTTAAGAAGACTTACATGACAAACTGTAAAAACCAAACGGCTGTGTGTGACAACTTCATTTCAACACTTTGTCTTTACAGATGAAAAAGAGAGGTTTGACCCTACTCAGTTCCAGGACTGTATTATTCAAGGTTTAACCGAAACTGGCACTGACTTGGAGGCAGTAGCAAAGTTTCTTGATGCTTCTGGTGCAAAACTTGACTATCGCCGCTATGCAGAAACGCTTTTTGACATCCTGGTGGCTGGTGGCATGCTGGGTAAGTCCCTTTGATGGGGCTGCTGTCAGCCTTTGTTCACTTGACTCTACAAAAGCTCAGTTTTCTTTCAGTGTAAAAACTGCTACAGAGCCCATTGATTGTATAGAACAGGGTCTAAGTTATCAGTGGTAAACTATCTGACCATCTTAGTGACTAACTGAGCAATCAGGTTACCGTAGAAATACTCTGTATACCCTTCCACACTTTTGCCTGAGTCAGTTTGCATTCTTCAAAGTGTAGAATGTACAAACTTGGCTTAAAGGAAAGTATATTGATTTTTTTATTATTTTTTTTTACCTGGAGTGGATCTTGACTCTGTAGTCAAGTTCCCCTCTGTTGTTGTGAGATGGATGAATGCTTGTTTCAGGTGTGTGGTCTGTGGTCTCAAGGCCACCAGAGTTGCCCTTAAAGGTTCTGATGTGACCCTGTGCTTTGTGCACCCTGCCCTGTTATTTTGGAAAGTAATGTTGTTTACAGAAGAATCTGATGTGCCTAATCTTGGAAATGCTATTACAAATTGTTTGTTGTTGGCAGTAGCGAGGTCATGGGCCCTAGCAGGTGTCAGGGAGTGAGAAATGAGAGGGTGGTTGAGTCAGCAGAAAACACAGGGAACTGAAGAAGTGAAATGTAGTAACGAAAGATCTTTTACACTCATGAGCACACCGTGTGTAAAAAGCAAAGAGCAGAAGAGATGCTCACTGACCAGGTAAGGAGCAGATGGAGACAAATGAGGTTGAAAAGTATTGGGGAAAAAAAAAGGTGTTACTTCTAAATTTAGACTGTACGTTTCCTACTTGACTGAATGCTGTTTAGTGAGAAGGGGTTCAGGTGGCACGGACCCACTTAAAATACAGTCTGTGAAGACGACCCTTTATGTTGTCTGCCTAGACTGCAAAAGGTCTGTCTTGGGTTTTAACGTTTGTTATGCAATAGTTGGCGGGGAGGACCTAAATGAGAAATTTGGCAGTTGCAGAAGACTTTCTGTATATCTGAAACAATTCAAATTACCCAAATGCATGGTGGGGGGAGAGGAAATAAGTGGTTCTGGGCCCCGGTCAGGCTGTGGGGGGCAGTTCGGCAGTGGGGGTGGCTGGCTTGGGAGGATGCATTTGTTGCATGTTTGGGTGGTCTTCACGCTGATATTGTAGAAATGTGGGGTGACTTGCTTAAACAGACGCTGAAAAGCAAGGCTTTCAAAATGGCCTAACCTTGTTAAGTGTGCCTGCTTATCTCAAAGCTGTGTATTGGAACAGCGTTTAGACTGACATTATTGTGATGTTCCTTTTGGCAAGAGGCTCTTTTGCTGATGTTAAGAGCTGGTAGCATGAGTAAGTAATCTTGTCTGCCACGTGGAGCGTCGCTGCTTGAAATTGTGAATGTACAAATTGTTACAATCTGTAGGTTCACCTTCAAGAGTCGTAAGCAGTGCATGCTGTGTTAGGAAGTGTTCCTTCTAGGAATGACGCTGAGGGACAAGGGGAAAAATGCATTGCTGCATTGATGGAGATATAGGGGTCCTTTCCTCTACTCTCTCTCTGTAGTAAGTAGCTAAGTAGACCAGCTTTGATCTTTAGTAAGACAAGGCCAAAATAAAAACTGGCATCCTGTTGCCTTACTACCTTTTAATATTCTTACCACTAATACTTATCTCCATCTTTAAGTCATGTTTCTGACTAATACATAAGAAAAGGATCTTCCTTATATGTAGGATGGCATAGAAAATGGCGATGAGGTATTCTGGCACTGGAGTTGGGGACTTGAATTCACCCCGGTTAGTGAAGCAGCCTGGCTACCAGTCAAATGCCTGTATTCAAATGAAGAGGACCAATGAAGAAGCATCTTCTAATTAGCAGCTAAAAAGCTGAAGTGCCTTTCAGGACTGAAGACTCGGACTCGTCTCTGGGGCACTGAATTTTGAACATGCATCTCCGTTTCATCTCCTGTTGTGACTTACTCTGCTATTTAAGAGATGCTTACTTACAAAGCAGCGCTATTGCAGCAGACACGAAAAAGACACTTGCTAGGATTAAGCGGCTTTAATGGCTTCCCGTAAGGGAAGAGGAGCTCATATGGTCATGTTAACTTAGCCATGTGTAAACAGGATGTGTTGCCCATCCCATTAAGCAGTAGGGGTCAGAATATTTAAAAGTTCATATATCTAAGCTACGGATTTTAAAGTTCCACTACAGCAGTGGAGCAGATGGTAATGTAGGGGTGTCTTCAGTGATCCGGTCATTCAGTTCAGCGTGAAAGGAGAAAGTGTTGAATGTTATGGGGATTGGAGTTCTTACTGTGGAGGCTACTCGGTACTCCCACTGGGGAGTAACACCACTAATGCTGAAACCCTTCTTTAGCCCCAGGTGGTACCCTGGCAGATGACATGACACGCACAAACGTCTGTGTATTTGCAGCACAGGAAGACCTAGAAACCATGCAAGCATTTGCTCAGGTTAGTTCTGAAATAAGTACAATTTAACTTAAACTGTTTAGTGGTCAAAAATGAAATGTTTGTGTAGTTGAAAGTTTAGGTTAAAATAATGCATGGCTTTAAGAAGCTTACTATAGAAGAGGTTGAGTAGCGCCGTCCTAAGGTAAAGGTGCTCTAAAGAGTTGAGACCTACCTAACTGAATTTGATTTTTTTTTTAATTCTACTTAAATGATAGTTCAGAGCAAAGAATAATACACTTTGTATCGTTTTAGGTTTTTAACAAGCTAATCAGGCGTTACAAGTACCTGGAGAAAGGTTTTGAAGATGAAGTCAAAAAGGTATGGAGTAGGCCCTTGGCAGCAGACAAATAATTTTTTATTCTGTATAATATCTATATCTTTATACATTTATGTATATTTAATATATTAATCTATATTTTAATACATAATACAATATATATTTTGTATGATGTATATTCTTTCTATATCTTAAAATGTATCTCAATATTAAGATATATAATAAAATAAATTTTATATAGTATGCAGCATGTTATATATAGCAACTCTATAATTCTATATAATATTTATAATACTAGAATTCTTCTAGTTAATCACTCTACACAGAAGAGTTATATTGTGCAATGGATTATTAAAATTAAACATTTAAGTTGTTCATAGAAGAACAGCTAGTTTGTATGACTAGTGGAGAAGACTACGAGTGAGCTAGTGCTTCTGCTAGCTGAATAGCTTGATAGAAACAAAAGTGCCTAACATGGAGGCAGCAGCCAAACTTTAGTGAGAGATGGTAGTTTTATGGCAACTTTTCTTCCTCTTGCAGTTGCTGCTCTTCCTGAAAGGGTTCTCAGAGTCTGAGCGGAATAAACTGGCCATGTTGACAGGTATTCTGCTGGCCAACGGGACGCTTAATGCATCAATTCTCAACAGTCTTTACAATGAGAACTTGGTTAAAGAAGGTAAGCGTTGCCCAACTCCTCCCTTTAGGGAAGGACGGTGGGGGACAGAACCGTGTCAAATGGGTGGAAACTGTCACGACCGTACACCCTTGCACCTCACTAGTGTCATCTGGTGACAGATTTCCTACAGGATTAGCAAAAGTAAACACGCTGCCTCGCAACCTGGAAGGTCTTGCTAAGACTTCAGAAAAGCTAGTGTTTTCAGGAAGCTTGTGTGTGTGGCCCTGCTGGGGCACTGGGGCTGCTGTCGCTAGCCTTGCCCAGCAAGGCAGTGCTGTATTTTGGAGAGGGACCTTTCAGGTTGCACAAGGTGTGTTGTATCTTTAGGCTTCTTCCTAAATTGCAGCAAGGAGAGTTGAATTTAGTGCAGGGAAGCCTTCATGATACTGAGTGGTGAGAAAAGTCCAATGTGCCAGAGGTTGCTGTACCCTCGGGCAGAGGCACTGCAGCCTGTGCTAGGCTAGCTGCCGCTGCTGCTAGCTTTGAAGAGGGATCTTACAAACTAGGTGTCCTGTACCCTCAGGCCTTAGGATTCCCTTTGTTTTGAATTTCAGTAATACTGCTACTATTCCTGTTGCACAGGTGTTTCTGCAGCTTTTGCAGTCAAGCTGTTCAAATCATGGATCAATGAGAAAGATATTAATGCAGTGGCTGTCAGTCTTCGCAAAGTAAACATGGATAACAGGCTGATGGTGAGTACCTCTGAAATTACTGATTTACTGCTTCAGCCGGTTTAGGAAATGGCATTTACCAGCAGAGTACTCAACACGCATTTCTTCTGTGAAAGAGCTGTTGTAAACTTTGTTTTCAGGAACTCTTCCCAGCCAACAAACAAAGCGTTGAACACTTTTCCAAGTACTTCACTGAAGCAGGACTAAAAGAACTTTCGGAGTATGTTCGGAACCAGCAAACCATAGGAGCTCGGAAGGAGCTGCAGAAAGAGCTTCAGGAGCAGATGTCACGGGGAGATCCATTCAAGGATGTAAGTATTTGTCTGTAGACAAGGTGGAGGTGCTTCCTTTTTTCTTTTGTTCTTTTTTCTGTAGGAACTTAGCTCAAATTATCTGAAACACAATAGCATCTAATACTAATCTGAAGATATATGCCTAATTAAATACTGAACTTAAACACCTAGCTCTTACTAAGAAGGGTGTTCTGGTATTAGTTTTGTGGTCTTTTCCTTAATGTCCTGAATCCTGCTGTATGATCAAGGGGGTTGGTGGTAGTTCTGAAGGCTTCTAGGTTGCCCTTAGAACAGAAGTTTTAATTGAGCTTAGTGTCATATGTGGCCTACGTGCTGACTCTCATTCTAACTGGCAGATAATCTTGTACGTGAAGGAGGAGATGAAGAAAAACAACATCTCGGAACAGACTGTGGTAGCCATAATCTGGTCAAGTGTAATGAGCACGGTGGAATGGAACAAAAAAGAGGAGCTGGTAGCAGAGCAAGCCATTAAGCACTTGAAGGTATTGTAACTGAAGTATGGGCTTTTGCACCTGCTAGGTAGGGCTTGGGCTTCCCTCCGTCTCCAGCTCCCTTTTAAAGGAGGTAAAACCTACAACCCCCCTAATGCAGAGGCAGCATTAGACGGGGAATTCTTCCCAGGGTAGCTGTGGTATCATAGTCCCAGTTACTGAGGCAGAAGCACTCTGGGGTGGGGCGGGGGTTGCAAATTCCTAAGCAGTGGCTGATGGAAACTGCATGAAACCAGCCTAGTCAGGTGATAAACATGAAGCGCTCCGCCTGTGCCAACTTGTTGTTCCTGTTACAGCAATACAGCCCTCTACTTGCTGCCTTTACTACCCAAGGTCAGTCAGAGCTGACTCTTCTGTTGAAGATTCAGGAGTATTGTTATGACAACATTCACTTCATGAAGGCCTTCCAGAAAATAGTGGTGCTCTTCTATAAAGGTAACTTCTGTGGGGCTGTACTTTTGGGGGGGTGGTTTTTTGGATGGTTGGCTTTTCTAAAGCCTGCATTTGCAGAAAGCTTCAATCCTGATAAGCCCTTTAGGGAAGATCAGTGCTATGACATTGCACTTCATGAGCTGAAGAATTTCTACCTTGTTTGCAAAGATGGAGCAGTAAAATGCAAAGGTGGATGCGGCTGTTCTCGGCTTATGGGGAAGTACTCCTCTAGGCAAGGATGCTGCCCGTCTACTAGATATTAAGAGCTGTGGTAGATAAAAGCTAAATGTATATTTTAAGGCTCTTTGGCCCTTAGAAGTTCGGGAAAGCTACATGATAGTGTGTTCTTAGTCTTTGGTCTGAACCGTGACTGAACAGCCAGAGGTGAGACCCCCCCCAAGGCGTTCTGGGGTGCTGTAGGCTCACTGAAAAAGATGTTACTGAAAACCATGCTGTGCGCCTGTGGAAACACCACAGGAGCATAAGGAAACTTGTTAAACTGAAGATTATATTGTACTTGTAAAATTTAAAAACCAGTTAAAGGCTTCCTGTGGCGTACTGGGCTTCAAAGAATTTGCATCTGTTCTTAGCAGTTGACTGAAGCTTTCCTTAGAGCGCGCCATCTCAGATAGCTGTGAAATACTCAAGACTGTTAGTAGGAGCGGAAGTGCAGCTCCTCGATGCAGTGCTCAGGAAACCCCTGGCAGCTGATCTGAAGTGCGTGGTTCTCAGAATTTTAAAGGGGAAGGCATTCCTGGTGCAGGTGATGTCCAGCCATACCCCGGGAAGGAGCAGGTGTTGTGGTGCTTCTAGGGGAGGAAGCAAAGGCTGCCCGTCAGGGGTTCTCAGTGGCAGCTTTTCAGTGGTTTCCTGTGTTAATGCTGCTCTTGCACATCTTACAGCTGAAGTTCTGAGTGAAGAACCCATCCTGAAGTGGTATAAAGATGCACACCTTGCAAAAGGGAAGAGTGTTTTTCTGGAGCAGATGAAAAAGTTTGTTGAATGGCTCAAGAATGCTGAAGAAGGTACCCAGCAGCTCAGCTCACAAGTTGAGCTTGTTCACTTGGGGAACTCCAGTGCAATAATGCTTTGTTTCGGGGTGGGGAGGGTGTTACTTGTCCCTCTGAGACTAGCTGTGCCCCCAGCACTGGCTAGAAAAGCTCGCCAGTGAAATCCACGTGGCTCCAATAGCAGCTCTTACATGGGGTGCGGGGCAGCAGCTCAACTCGGGAGCGGCACGGGGCGGGCGGGGGGTGAGGTGCTGGCAGCCTGTTGATGAGGTCTCTCTGTTCCAGAGTCAGAGTCTGAAGCCGAAGAGGGTGACTGACCTGTGAAACTCTGTCCTCGGTAACGCAAACAGGAGCTGTAGATAAGTGTCATGTCTCATGTGTCCTTCTGGTTCTTACATCCTACCTCCCTGTATCAAGCATGATATAAGGGCTCTCATGGCAATTTATTTTAACTGTTTTCTATAGTTACTGAAATACTGGGTTTAGTTTTTAAAACCATGTTTTAATTAGCTTACAGGAGCTATTCTAGATTTGACTCTAACCTGCATTTGTCCTTTCAGTTATATTCTACCTCCTGTATTTTCTACAGTAATGTAATTTAAGGCCTTCCACTATTAAATCCATTTTGCCCCTTGGGGGTTTTCTATCTATATTTGAGTAGACACGATATGGTGAATGACATTTATGGCAGTTCTGTTCGCAAATTAAACTGTAAAAAGCCTCCGAAGTGAAGAGGCCGTGGCTTGTGTGGTAACTCGGTGTGACACTTCAATCCGTCCCATGTGCTCCAGCTAACCCTAGTCACCGGCGGCTGTCCATCTCCCCAAGGACTTTGTCATCTCCTGACTTCCAGCATAAAGCAATCCTTTCTTCCAGCTGCAGAGTGGGGCTGCCCCGCTCCTGGAGCTCAGCGCCCTTCTGGAGAGAAGCTGCTCTGGCCAACAGGAACTGTGTGTGGGGTGAAGGGCAGCACCTCTGAGCCCGCTGGCTGTCGGGGCTGGTGCAGCCCTGGGGGCTGCCACCCTGCCTTGCAGTGAGGTGTCACTTCTGGGGGAGGCCTGCCACTTCTCATGGGAGAGGGGACATTCCGCATACAGCTGCCCACCAGCTTCCTAGAGCCTGGCCTGTGCCGCTCTGTAAATGCGCGACAGCTGGAAGGTAAGGCGGGCAAAGCTCTACCCCCTCCCCCTGAAGTTGAGAGATTATTTTATGCTGGTAGTTGACATGTTAAACCAAACAATTTATCTGCTCCCTGAAGATTTGAATTGTTAATGGCAATTCCCAGGACAGCTCATTAATTCAAGGAAGATTTGGTAAAAGAGTGACCACTATACTGTGTTGGAAGCTAATAATGAGCATTAAGTGACTACTGGTACCCAGAGTGCACCTACTAAAACGAAAAAAAAAAGAATGTAACAGGCAAGCCCAAGGCAATCTGTTCAATACTACAGCCATCTTCCTTACTTTGTCACTTTTTTTTTTTTAAATAAAGGCCATCCTTACACTTAACGTTAAGGGCTGTCTGTTCTCTTACCTGGAGAGGAAGCATCAGTCACACTGAAGGGTGAAAATCAGTCCCAGGTCTTTGCTGTTGCAATGACAGTTGACTAAAATGGAATTAAACTAGTACTCTGGTGCTGTTTGGAGGCCCGTGCTGTAGAGGAGCAGATGCTCTTTTCCATGTGTTAAGTGTAACCATCCCAAGACTTATTTACTGAGGAAACACAACCAGGTTCATCAGTATCTTTTTCTTAAATAAGTTTTATGCCAGCATGGGTTAAACTTCAGTATCCAAAAGTCATAATACAAAATAGAGCATGTACAAAATAACTGTACACAATAAATATTTAACAGTTTTTATATTTCTTTGGTGGGCTGACACCTGCGTCAGCCTGCTCAGCTATTGGAGACAGTTTCCTCTTCTCCTGCTTCAATGGGAAGAAGAAAGGATGTCTCAGTGCTTCTTCAAGAGTAATGCGCTTGGCTGGGTCGTACTCCAGCATCTTCTGAATGAGGTCAAAGAGGTTTTCGTGGTCAGAATCGTGGCAGGTCATGAATTCCTTTGTGAAGAAAACAACAAATCATGTCCCTGTAACCTCTGTAACTGCACTTAAAGCTCCTCTCCCCAAAAGCATTTTTCCTGCTCATCTTACCTTCAGTGGCTTACAGCGCCGCAGGACGTATCTACCAGCAGAACTGTGTTCATCCCAGTCCAGCCGGTCATGACGGAAGTATTTGTGCTTCCTTAAACAAACAGACATAACAAACATAACCGTTTGTTACGCAAAGATTCTGTTTTGTCCCTTCCCTAGAAGTTTATCAGCATGTTTGATCATAACGGGGGAATTGAGCTGGGAATCTTCCACAAGAGGGGCCAGTTTGTTAAATAGAGCAAAAGGATGAACCTGAGTTGATTCATTATAAAAAATGCTATTAAACCAAATCTGAAAATATGTAAATTAAATGCTAGCGGTCCACAAATGGAAAAATGCAATTACCGGGTTTTCTTGATCATGTGGTTTGGCAAAGGCCCCAGTATTCGCTCCATCATTGCCAGGTGCTCTTTGCTGTCGTGGGTCTGGGGGGAAATCAAGATAGACATTTTTGTTCATCATTAGAGTAAGTTATCACACACGATCCTTCCTTCATTTTGACTGTACCCTGCAACCAATAACCAGTTTCAGGTTCAGGACAAAAGAGAGGCTCTATCATGTTTCCTGAAATAAGTTACAATCCACTGGAGTGTTTTTTCCCTTGACACTGCCTTTTTTGTTGTTGTTGTTATTCATAAGCGTCAAGTTTCAGCAGTACTGCCAAGATGACAGAACTCGGATATTTGCATACTATTTGCTGATGGTGACAGATGAAGCTATGCCTGGTAGCAGTGTGGCTTGCAAGTTGCAAAGGGTAACAGGGTGCTGCCAAAGCCTTCCCTGTCCCTGAGCCCCCCGCCTCTCTGTAGCGTATTTTCACCAAGCTGAGGAGTGTTAGACAGGCTGCAGCATTTCGAGGTGTGGAGTTACCTACCGGAAACACCGTGAATCCAAGGTAGTATTCTATCAGAATACACCCTATGCTCCAAACATCGCATGGTTGCGACCATCCCAGTGCTGTGAAAAGAGTCAGAAGGGTCACGTTTATACCAGGCTGCTAACAGCAAGATAGGCGACGCTTCTGTAGACCCGTTCCATTGCGAAGTAAAAATCTTAGATGAACAATGAGCCTAACAGGCTTCTACTGACCTAGGATAACTTCGGGAGCTCGGTAATGTCTTGTGGACACCAAAGTGCTATGATACTCATCATCATAGGTTGCACTCCCAAAGTCCACAACTTTGATGTCTGGGTTTTTCAGAGTGCGCTCATCGCATTTCTGAAATGAAACACAGTGGGACGCGGGTGACCAAATAAACGCCGACGACAGCTGCGGCGGAGGTGGGGAAGAGGACGGCAACCTACCAGTTTGGGGTTATACTCTTCTACGTAGTCAGACGTCACAAATAAAATGTTTTCCGGTTTCAGATCCGTATGTGTCAGCTTGTTCAAGTGCAAAACTGCAAGGTAACAAATACGGTTAGCAAATTCCACCAAGAAAATTTAACAAATAAAGCAAAACTGAAACACACTTACAGTTCACAGATTTGCAGATCTGATACGCCATCTGTCTAATGTGGTCCAGCCTGAAGGGCAGAAAGCCGTTCTCTTTAATGAAGTCATAGGTGCTGAGCCCCAGTAGCTCAAAAACAATGCAGACGTGTCCGTGGTACTCAAACCACTCTAACATCTGGACACAGCGACTGCAAAAGCAGGAAAATACATGAATTGCAACAGGAAGTCGCAACAGCACTCGGATACATACGTCGTATGTTACAGAAAGCGACGTTGCGGAGACCTTGAAGCCAAACCACAGTACAGTCGCTCCGTGACTTACTATGTACTGCTGGGGTCTGATGCGTTTAAATGTTCCAGTACTTGTATTTCGGCACGAGCTGCTTCCGAGTATCTATCAACGTTTTTTACTATTTTCACAGCTACGTGTCTGTCTTCCCTGAAAACACAGGTTTTTAACAGTGATTAGAGCAATGAGTAGTTTTAACTAAGCCTATTCAGTATTTATCACCTTATACGCTGTCTATTCCAATGGGAACCTTATCAGAAAAGGTCTTTTGTTAAGTACATACTGGCTCAATATAACCAAGGTTCAGCTGCGCACAAACAACAAAAATTTAATCTTTAAATTTCAAAAACATACTCAATATCTTATGTATCAGTATTATTCTTAAAGGTTAAAAGCTCATTTACCTCCCCTTTGTATTTATGTATCCCAGACTAATAGGCAAATCTCCACATCTCACAGCCTAACACGACTGTCAGTCAAAAAGTGACAAGCCCCCTTCAGTCATTTAAGCCTTCCACGGGGACTAGGAAGACAATCTGTTTCATACCGTTTTGCACACAGCAAAATGCAACCAAACACAAAATACATCCATGGTTTACGACACACTCGCTGCTAGAACCCAAACGGCAGTGCATCATCACAGACAATACTTTGAAGGACGCTACGTGCCGTCAGAGACTGCTCGTTACACAGAGCTGGGGCGGTACAGGAGTGCCCGGTGCGAGGGGTGCAGCTTCACCCCACACTCCCTAGGCCACCTCCCTCACCAGCCCTTCGCCTCTCCCAGGCTGGGGCGCCCCTGCAGAAGATGCACCCGTCACCTCATCCACCAGTCCTGCACAACCCTCATCTCCAGGTGCTGGTTTGAGCACGCTGCACTAACATAAGTTTGTGTTTGGGTACTGCGGCAGCCTCAAACAAACGCACAGAGCAGCACATGAGGAAGTCAAGATAAAACCTGATACAATGAGAAAGCACGTACCACACTGTGGTAGTATCAGGAAGAAAAATGACACGTAATTTAATTCAAAAATTGTCCCTTCTCAGTGCAGGGGGTTGGACTAGATGACCGCTAAAGGCCCCTCCAACCTAAACCATTCTATGATTCTAAGATGACTTACGCTTTGTGATCGATGCATTCCACTACTTTTCCGAAAGCGCCTTCACCCAAAGTAGCAACAACCTCATCTATAAAGAAAAGAACTCTCAGTCACAGAAGTAGTGAAGTTACTCAGCTATTAAAAAAAAACGAGCAAACAAAAATAAAAACAAAAAAAACCAAACAAACAAAAAACAAGAAACAAAACAAAACCAAACCAAAAAGACTAAGTACTACCACTGAAGATTATTCTAGACTGTGCTTCTTTAAATTGTAAATATCTAGTCTGAGAGATGTTACTGGACAACTCTCATCAAGGCACATTTACAGGGATCTCGTTCTAGTAGATTCATTAACTTCATTTACTATTTTGGGGGAGGAAAAACAGGGAAAAAGAAAAAAGGAATAAAAGTTCTACAGAAGAAGAATAACAATCCCCACCCCCAAACAAAAAAGTCAAGACAGAAAGAAAAGACTTCCAAAGCCCCCTCACATCTTATGCTAAAAGAACTTATTCTATCTGAAAAGTTAATAATATTTTGAAAAATATTCTATACATCTTGCACTTAGTACGTCTCCACTCTGACAGATCAGGTGACCCTCCTCATCATCCTCTACACTCCTGGATCTTTTCCTTCGATGACTCTTCTGGAACGGCACCAAGATCGTCCAGCCAATCAATAAACCCGAGTGAATTCAGGTCAGAATACGAAATTCATTCAGCAGGGAGATATTCAGGCATTCAGATACGCGCCAGGCCACAAACGGTTGGCAGGAGCAATTTCAAATTCAGTCCCCGGAAATTCACAGGGCACATAGTTTATGTTTCAGGAGAAAAACATGGCAAGGAACAGATTTTCAGATGAGATACTCAAAGTGGCAAGGCAACAAAAAATTACAATACAATTGTTTTTCTTTTAAAAGATTGGTTCACTGAATTTTACGTTAGGATCTCAGTGCCCAAATTTTGTTTTAAAGCAAAAGGACTTAATATTTATCTTATAGATATAGATATATCTCTCTAAAAAAATAGCCTTGCGGCCAAATTAAAATACCCATCTTAAGTAATCGAGATTAAATCACTGGTCTGAATATTTCATAAGAATTTAATTTTTTAAAATAGCACATACATTTACTTTAGGCTGTCTTAGCTGAAGATCTTAAATTATAAATCCTATCTTCAGCTTTTTTAAGAGTTAAATATATAACAAAGATCAGAAAAACCGCCCTGCTAGTGGGCAGACATCATACATATCTGATTCTACAGGTTTTTCAGTGATACTTAAAACATCTTACTAAATAAACTTTTAAAAAAGTAAAAATCTGACATTATCTCCTTGCTATTTCAGTGATACTTAGTCAAAAGCAAGTTTAAAGGCTTGTGCTTGGATTTTCGAGTAGGGCTGAAATAAATGCTTGTCATAATAAAAATTTTGAAGGCATGAAAGCGATGCCTGTATTTCAAGTACTCCAATTGATGGTTATTACCCATTAATCTGCTCAAATGTATCCAGTGAACAAATAGCAAGACTATATTCTGCGGTATCATAAGCATAGCTACAAACTATACGTTTTCACTGCAGGAAATAAAATCCTAGCAAAAAGAATTACCTACTAATATTAGCTAAAGGAATAAACTATTATTGACAGAATTCCCCAAACCCCCACACTCAATTATTACTGCCCAGATGAGAAACTATCTTCTTAAAATAAAAAAAAAAACCTAACTTCAAATTGGTCACACCACCTGTGAATGATGATGATGACAGGTACTTTGATGTGTCTTGTATTTCCTTTTGTAACTACTCGTCCCACTATGACCTGATGATTTGCTACTGTGATGCCCAGTATCACATCCTTGATTGTACTCGTTTCTGTATTCTTCAACATAGCGTCGGTCATGATGGTCTCTTTCATTTACAGGTTTGGTTTCTGGACCGGTACTACAAACAAAGGATCGAATAAACTCCATTAAAATACTTCTAGTACCCCTATCAAGACAGCTGTTTGTTTTAAGCTGCAAGACAACTCTCTTGAAGTATCTCCAACTCAAAAATGAATACACTGCCAGATGACCTGACGAGAATAATAAAATCTTAGAACATACGCTTGCTGATATCAAAAGTCAAGAAGTTATTTACCTGTCAGGCAGTTTAGGAAGATCATGTCTGCAGTGCATGCTCTCCGGCACACCACTTAGCGATCTCCTCTTTCTCTTATTAGCACTGTCGCATCTTCTGCGATCCGGACTTTTTTTATCCCAGTCAGGATAATTAGTTCGCCTGGAATGCCGCATCTGTTACAAAGTTATTTTGCTCTTTGAATTATATCCCATAGACAATTCATTTTCAAAGTCAAATTAAGATTATAATGAAGACTGAATTTTTTTCTCTGCTCTTTCTTCCAGGTTATTTTTTAGTCCAAGAGCTTTTCCCAAGTAACCATTTTTGATAGAGGAATATAAACCAATAACCTACTTCTTACAAAAGATTTTTAAAAGCAGCATCGTGGCTCAGACACCGAACGCGTACTGTGCATGTTATTTCTGCAAAGCACCCGATGGTGCCTATGCTAACAAGAGCGCACGCCAAACTGCCCAGCGTGCTTAGAGACTTCAAGGAACTTGTCATTAACTTTTCCCACGCCTCTTTCTACAGATCCCCGGAGAACGAACTCCCAGAGCCAGGTCAGAATGACACTAAAACTAAGGTTAGCATCTCCTGGTTACTCAGATCGAAGGGACAAGTAACTCGCCACACACGTCCTGCATTTCGAGTTCCCATCGCAACGCGGCTCCAGCGCACAAGCTGCGCCTCAGACCGCCGCGCCCGGGCCCGGCGCTGCCGCCGCCGCTGCCCCCGAGGGCGGCCGGGCCCGCCTCCCTTCCCCGGGGGGGTCGGGGCTCCACCGCACCCGTCGCGCTGAGGCCAGG
>VZTV01061355.1:23500-39595 GCA_013400875.1 Anhinga rufa
CGGCGTCACGGGGCGGCCCCGCGGCACGCCGCTCCCCCCCCCGCCCGGGGCGGCCGCAGCCGGGCGAGACGGCCCCGCACCCGCCGCCCGGTTCCGCAGCGCGGACTGACAGAGGGGCGCTTCACCCGGCCGCGACATTGCACGGTAACCCCCCGCGCCTCATCAGGTAACTCTGCTACAGTAGTTCTACTGAAGGAAACACCTATGCAAAACCTTCAACCCTTCTCCTGCCAGGAACTCTGGAAGACAAGGAACGTTATACTGAAAAAAAATAATAATTCCAACTCTCGTTTAAAAATGACTGCCGGAAGATTGCCTTTTTTTTTTTTTGTGAGACTCTGAATTGCTAAGTCGTCATTTTTTTGCCCTTGGTGATAAAGCCTGTTATTTGTCTCCCCTAGACAAATTATTAGAGGCTCTCAAAGCACATACCCAGTCAGCTTTAAATCAACAGAAGGTTAAAGGACTGCCTATGACTAACAAATTAAAGATGTCTTTGTAAATCATTGGTATTAAAAGCATTTCCGAAGAGTTGAATGCCTTTTTTTTTTTGTGATATCTTGTATCTTTTTACTCACTTTTAGTCATGTTTTCGAGTCTGGACAGAACAAAAATACCCACTGTAAAACAAAACAAAATGCAACTCTTCAAGTAAGCATATAAATCAGTCTTCTATACCCATAGAGAGAAACCAAACCAAAACAAAAACCCTCCCACAAAACTAACCCTTGCTTCCTCCGCTGCAGCACCCGTGGCAGTGTAAGTCACAGCCACCCCGCTCGCCACCCAGTGCCTTGCTGCAGCCCTTCAGCCACCACCTCTCTCACAAGGAGCTTTCAAGCCTGTCACCCATCTATCAGTTGTCACCTCAGCAGAGCCAACCAAACATTACGCCTGATTTGCTTCTCCAGACTCCCTAATAAGCAGTCAAACATCTCGCGTACAGTCTATAATTTATGTGGAAAAAGAGCATCTGAAGATAAAACAGGCCTCAAACACTACAACAGCCTATACACATCAGTTCCCTGAAACCCAATGCTTTTTTTTTATTCTGGGAAGGACTAAACCTCCTGAAACACTTCCAACCCTGATAAATGACCCTCCTTACCCTTTGTATTTTTTTTTTAATTTCTCCAACTGTAGGGAGAGTGGGGGACCCTCACCCTGTGATCAGCATACAATATATACATGACGCGTGCAAGTTTGTCACTGCCCGTAAGTAATGCACCATTACTTTCCTTCTGTCCATCACTCTCCAGCTTAGACCAAGTTCTGTTCCCAGCATGCCTTACCTCTTAACGCCAAAATGCCAGCAAAGGTCTGAGACAACCTAGAATACACCTGACGAGACCCTCCATCACAGGTGTAATGCATGATTGTTGTGTTAACGTACGTATTTTTCTCTGCATGGGTAGATTTATTTTGACAGAACTCACCTTGCGGCTGTAGTATTTGTGGCACAGGACCAGACTGATGGAAGTTAACTTAGAAGCTTATAGCACAAGCTGCGAGCAGTAGGAATGGTACTGTCTGCAATGTTTGTGCTATTTAAAGGATTACACATGTCACAAAGGTCCAAACAGCTGGTGACGCAACAGCTGACTGTAGGCATGAACCAAACTGCACGGATGCTGTACTCTGCAGCCACCCACCAAATCACATGCTTCCACAGCTGGGCTACTTCCTACTCTCTGCCTTCCTGTCTCTTCAACAAGTGGATGGGACCAACCCCACCATTCTTTTTCCTGTTGCACTCAGGTTCTCAGGGAGAGCCCGGGAGAGGTTCAGAGCCCCAAACAGGAAAACCGACACAGTACAATTTTACAAAGTTAGGCTGTAATCCTGTCCCATAAGATCACTCTCCTTTCAATACACTGCTTTAGATAAAAAAAGAAAGGATCTAAATTTAATGTATCCTCCAGAGAGCAAATTGCCTGGTGTCCCTGTATTTCACACGTTCTATGTAAGAGCTGCCTTTTTGTGGAGGAAAAAAATAGTGCCAGATGTCACCATTTTAAATCACCGGTTCCTTTGCATGGTAGGGAAGTTTCCAGTATGTCCTTCCTTCTGCATGGCAGTAGCGTCAGCGTGGCAAACGGGTGGTTGCATGCTTCTATCTACCTGCCATTACCACTGGTTATATGGAAGACAGAAAGAGCACAGAGCTAAAATAATTAAATCCTTTACCTGACTGACTGAAGTATTAGGGTAAAATGTATTAAGTCTGGAGCAAGGGCTAGGAGCTTTAAGCAACACCCCATACAGAATATATAAACTTTGTCCCAGAGAGAGGGTACCGATTAACTCTGCTCATTAACACCTCAGTTATCTGTACCTGGCATACCTTTGCCTTTCTCTTGCAAATAATTTCTCCTCTATAAGAGGCAAAGCCTCAAAGCGGGAAATACTGGTCTAAAGCAGACTGCAAGTCAGCTGGACCTGGACCTCCCAAGGATTACCAGGCGTATATATGAGAATGGACTTTGCTAGGTGATATTGACTGAGTGCAGAGAGGACTGGGGGAAGAAGTCCAGAATGGTAGGAGTTGGATGCAGGAACAGTGGCTACTCTCTCCTGTCCAGGTCTCTCGTGCACAGTTGGAACTAGAAATATACCCTCACACGTACAGAGTCAGAAAACGAACCTCTGTGGAAATGAGTTGAGTTTTTCATGCTTCATGAAAACAAGCTGATGCCAAATCACATTTTTTAACTCTACAAGGAGGTTTCAAGGAAGAGTAGAACGTTAGGCTTTTCCCAGTATGCCCAGGGTGGAGAACTGCTTTATTGATGTGTACAAATCACTCTTTTCCCTACTTAAGTCACTTCATTTTATGCTTACTATACTAAGTGACTTTAGCATAGAATCAGCAAAATATATATATATATATATCAGCTATACAAGTGTGTATATATACACACACACACGCATATGTATGCATATATTTTATTTTTCCTCTTGACCGGTCAATATTCAGATATGTCTGTAGACTTCCTTATTTGAGTCCAACAACATTTGGTCTCAAATAAGACCAAACAACAGCTCTCTTATTTGTTCAAGATCATCTTGGCCACAGTATCTTTTATTATTTTGGGTGTATCAGGATATCCTTGATGTGAGGTCTGACCACAGCCTTTTTGTCACTACTCTTTGTTGTGTTTACCCCCTACTGTTTGTGCAATAAAGTGATGAAAAACAAGTTACAATAAATGCATGGTTACCTAATTTTGATCAACAGCTATGTAAAGACACAAACACTTACTCTTTCACACAGAAAGTGTTGTGCCAGAGGCAGAAGCGATTGCTTCCAACCTACCTTTTGGGGAGACTGAAAGAGGTTATCATTCCAACACAGCAGTACAAGAGCAAGCACTCCTCTAAACACTGTCTTTAATCCTCTAAGAGCGAAATATTTCATCTATCTATGACACTGGTCTCACCTAGGGGAAAGAACTGCAAATCTTACTCAATTTTCTAAAAACCAGTAAAGCGAGGTTAGAATTTACATGGGAAAGTTTCAGAAAACTGGTAGTATGAAATTGTAGCAAAGAACATTGTTTTAACATAGTATCACTAAGAAAGACAAGGCAGAAAACAAAGATTTGAAAAAAAATATTTTTAAAAGTCTTTTCTTATTTTACAAGTATAAAAAGCAACATTTAAAAAACAAAATCCTGGAACATACTCTGGAAAAACTAAAGCACAAGACTCCACTGTAACAACTCCCAAACAATGCCACAACTCCTGAAAATCCTGCATTCAATGAGCAATGGTATGATCCACCTCAAGTAACCCTTTTTAATAACACTTTAAACCCCATAATCGAGCAGTCGATCTGACCAGTCTCTGAAGAATGTGTTGAGGCACTCTGCGGCTATAGAGCAAATGGGTTGGCATGAATTGTAATATCTTTAATGCGAACATCATTAAGAGGCCGGTAGGTTTTCTCATTCACAGGCAGCTTCTCCAGCTCATCCAGGGTCTCCAAGCCATCAATAACTCTGGAAGACAAGCAGAAGTGCTAGGTATGTCCTTCTAATAACAATTTAAATTCCACAACTGAGGTATCTCAAAGCACTTCACAGTTGAGTATCATAGGGCAAGGACATTGCAAGCAAATCATGCCAATAAGACAGCCAAAGCATTATATATGGCATATGACATATTTTGAAAGGAAATATTAAGCATCCATGACCGATTCTGATAAAAAGTGCAAATAATTCCCACTGACCTGACAGTATCCTATTTTATACCAACCATAGCTATATAAAGAGCCTGGCTGCTCTTCTTGGCAGGCAGGACTGACCGATCCTAGGATAGGTTTAAGTAGCCGCAAGAAACTGGCCATACCGAACTTCACTGTGAATTACTGAAATCCTATGGCTGGAAAATCAACTTCCAAATGTGAGATTACAATTTCTAACCTTCTGACTCAAAGACAAGATTGGACAGAATCATTAATAATTATGTAAATCTAATGGCACAAATACGTTTAGTCTTTCAGATTTCCCGTTCAGGCTGAAAAAGTGGCAAGAGAGATTCTTCTAGTAAAACACTTACTTTTTTGTTTAAATAACTAGCTCTGGTAAATCTTGGCAGTTTATTCCCCAGTAATGGACTTGGCAGAAAACATGTTGTGCTGTTCACAGTTCAATTCAGTCATTCATCAGTTCTTTGAATTGTGCTGAATTGTGGGCCAGCAGGGACTGCATATGCTGTGCTGCTGATTCTGCAACTGGGGCAGGAGTATCTTAAACTGCCATAGAAAACCCGGCAAAGTTCATATGTCAGAGCCTCTACTCTAAGAAACATTTCTAGAAAAAACTTTCCATCACACTTCTAAACAAACTCAGAAATGAAAGGAACACCTATACTTAGATGCCTATAAACAATACAAGTGGTAGAAAATAGTATTTTCACATTTGAATAGTTCCCTTTGAATATTTAACTCCATTTAATAAAGGCAACTTTTTCTCAGCAGATTCGCTTGTACACTAGAGACTTTTTAACAACAAGCAAAAGAAAGACATTGCCATGATTCTGAGATAGAAAAAGCAGTATCTGAAAGACTCAAAAATTAAACATTGGCTTTAAGGATGATATTCGATCAGTAGTGTCTATCAACATAAGAATCTTTTAAATAATGATGCATCTTAAACAATCTCATCTGATTTTAAAAACAGCTAGTTTCATGAGTTTTATCTGACCAACAGGAAGTTCACCCATCCCCAGCTCCAGTCCCAGATCAGATTCTTGCTTCTGAGTAAACTCTACAACTGTGCATCCGGTTGTTCTGGAGTTTGCTTAAAATCAGGCTGCATCTGTTTGGGCACGGATGAAAAGGCAAGCAGGAATAACTGCGGGGGTGGGTGGAGAAAGAAAAGCTTCATTCTCGAGGTAAATTTTAGTATGCCCATTTCCACTGAATTCCCTACTAAGAAAAATGGAGCTGCATTTTGGAGTGACTAATTCTAGTGACAGTGCAACAGCATATATTTACATATACACACCCAATATTTTAAAGAGCTTTAGAACCAAAAGTTTCTTATTTTGCACTGCACATGCTCTGAAATATTCAGATCCTTCACACACTATGATAAGGATGCATGCAGCTGGATCACTCACTTCCCAAAGACGGTGTACTTCATATCTAGGTGTGGTTGCTTGCCATAAGTGATGAAGAACTGCGATCCATTGGTATTTGGACCATTGTTTGCCATCGAAACTACCCCACGGACACTGTGCTGAAAGAAAGTAAAAACCTCAACATGAATACACATCTGTGAAAGCAGGACCTTAACCTGTACGAAGTGTTCTGTGACTTAGTACTCTGCCTCAATACCATTATTAAGAACTAATCTTGGTTGCTAATATATTCCATCACAGTTCATAATTAGCTCCTCAAAATCACTCTTACATTGAAAAATTACTTCTTTGCCTTCAGTGCATGAAAAATACTTTGTTACAAATTCTTTCTACTTCTGTTCTCAGTGATGAAAACCCTCAAACCTAACTTGCCAAGTACAGAAATGCCTGTTCCTATTTTAATAAGAAGCTTTCTATCCCTTTATTGCAGGATTATACTTTGCTTCACAATTACAAAAGAGGAATTTAATACAGTACAACACAATGCTGATAGTTGTGTAAAGAAAATTCATATGAAAATGTAAGTCATATTGAGCACAGAAATACCTTTAGGTATTCACTGAATTCATCTTCAAACTTCTTGCCCCAGATGCTGTTACCTCCTTTCCCAGTGCCTGACAAAGAAGCACCACAATGGATTACTGGGTTTTCAGACTGAAAAATCCAGAAATTATGTACCGTTATAACATTTTTACAACAAAGACCCTAGATAGACTGTAACTCATTTGAGGCGGGGATCATGTTCTCATGTCTTGATACTGAGCAGAGATGAAACTCTATATGAGGAACACCTGTTAAACAGCAGAACAAAACACTGACATATCCTCAAATTAAATTCAATATGAGTACAAAGAGACACACAGCTGAATCTGTTTTTCTCCCAAACAGTTGGCACTCTCTGGAACATTTTTCTCCAAACACTTTAGAGGCAGCCTAGCCTTTCAGGCAAAAAAAATAGAGAAACCACAGTAGCAACTGCTACCTGTTCAACAGTTGGTAAGTCAGCAGAACCATCATATTTAGTGGAAACAGCTGGAAAAGCTACAGTTTGTAGAACGCTTTACTACTGCATGATTAATTAGAACTAGGGTGACAGCTGCTCTCCTGTAAGCTCACCACAGAAAACTAATCTAATCATAAAAACCTCTGTCAGCAATACAATTCTTATATTTTATTTTTACTTTATTTACATTTTTGTTTGAAAATTCACTTATAATTTCTTTATATTTTGCTTATATTTTATGTACATTTTTCTCTACAGAGACCCTGATAGAAGAATTTACCTAATGGATCCCCTGTCTGAACCATGAAGCCCTTTATATTCCGGTGAAATACACAGCCATTGTAGTAGTTACTAGCACAAAGAGCCAGGAAATTCTGAGGAAATGAAACAAACCATATTAACAAACAATACAGAAACAGTATACTCTTACTAAATTACAGCACTGGCAGGACCAGGACTAACCCTTTTGCCTCTGCTTTGCATTGTGACCATGTGAATTCCAAAGAGTATTGCCACAGAACAGTCATAAACAAATTACAGTTAATATGCTCCTTTGACACTGTCACAGATACAAAGGATTTTAAACAAAGCTTACAGCACAAGGTTTTCTGACTTGAGGAACAAACAAGAAGCCTGAGATATGCTCAGAAGTATCACTTCCGTTCAACATTTTTATTTTGTAAATGTAATTTTGTAATCAGTATCTTCATGCCTCAGCTTTGTTAGTTAAAAAGTAAATTACTTCAGTTTAAGCTTAAGTTTATTGCAGAAAGGAAAACCTGGGGCCTCTAACAAAACAGGGAGTGATTCTCACTCTTTTAAATTAAAATAAAATCTATGCGAGAGTGAGCAAACCCAGGGAAATCTGGGAATCCCAGGCCATGTGCCATATCTCCCCTTAGGGGCAAAGGACACTTCAGGAGATGCTAGAACTTGGAGAAAAGCATCCCCTAGCTAAACCATATCTGGTGAGAAACAGGCAGCGAAGCTCTAGGCAGCATGGCGCAGTGCACAAGCATACTGTACACAAGTTCCATGAGTGGAATAGGCACTGTACCAGCTTAAAATGTTAGTATTTCATTATATAAAAAGATTCCATTATGTAAAAAGATGAATTGCAAAAGCCACTTCACCTCCTCCACAGTCTTCACTATTTCTACTGCTTTGTTTCAACACTAGGCAATCCCGCTCCTGTTACTTGACTTACTTCGCAAGTCTTTGGTGTACGCTCACAGAATAGTTCAATTTTAATATCTCCTACATCAGTATGCAGCGTGACAGCCTGAGCAAAAGGCAGAAAATAATAATTAAATCAGCAATGAAATACTAACAGACTCAGTTTTATTTCCCAGTCCCACCAAGAACATAAGCAAGTTCCCACTGCATATAACCATTGTTTCAATATTTGGCTATAGGCAAGGCTACCGTCACAAAACTCCCACATTTCCAGTGAAATCACCAGAAAGCACTTGGTTTCATTTAGTTTCAGGACAAATCAAGTTCACCACAGTAATGCAGAAGCTCTGTTTCATGCTGTTACACTCCAGAGATACATTCTTCATTTGCAAACGGGACCTACTCAGTCACTTAATTGCTAAGTTGAAAAATCAAGGTTATACCTATTTCAGATGGTAGCACGGTGCACATACCTCAATGGTTTACAAGAAGAGGAGCAACTGATGCGTGTAACCTTGCCTGCAGCCTTTTGAGTGATAAGCAGGTTCTGAACAGCAGTGTATATAGTCTGCCTTCACAAACAAGCACATCTACAAAACTACACTCTTTTCTTAAGAATTTATAAATAATCTTCATAAAATTTAAAATGGCAGTTACCCAGCCACCTAAGCAAATACATCTCTATAGGCCCAATATATCACAGTGCTCCCATGGAAAGTACTAAACTATGCAAAAACAATTACTGTGGGGCTAGACTGGGGATAGCTGTACAGGAAAACTAATAAAAATCAGCATCATGTTGATACTGGCATACTGTTTCAGCAGTATACAAGTAAAAAAGAGAAGGTAGCTGCCTGCAGCGCCCGTGAAGATGCTATCAAAGGTGTAGGTACAGTTTAAGACACTGAGTCTTATCTCTATTTCCCAATTTGCTAAACTTTTAAAAGCCTGCAAGTGTAGAAGGTTACATACACTCAAGCAGGGCTATGTGCTTGCAACCTGAATAACACTTCTGCAGCAAAAGAAACCAAACTAGATTAATCCTAATTTGGCTAATATTTGGTAAAATTTAGGATCTTAGAACTGACTGATGTAAACTAACCTATTTTCCTTTTCGCAATATCTTGTTATAATATCTTGTTAAGTCCAAAATGAAAACCTAAACTTTTCATTACAAATTCTTCAGAGCAGAGTAAAATGTGTACTCTTTTGAGATACAGAGCAGCTATTCGCTTTCCAAAAGATGACCATTTCAGAAAGAATGAAAATATATAAAAAGTGCTATTGTTCACACCATGTCTGCTTGTCCAAAAGCTGAGGTAGATTTGTACACAGCAACTTCCTGCAAAGAAAACATATGAAATTTATCAGGTTTTTTCCACCAATCCTCCAATTCTTTTTGATTCTAAAATATTTGTGTGATTATATGCTTTTACACAGCACAGTTTTACGGTGTCATTCAAGTGACTCTGTGGATAAATGTTTTACTTGCATTATGCAGCTACGCAGCATATAAAGAACTAGAAAGGAGTAGAACAAAATAGCAAAAAACCCATCCTTTTCTAAAACTAAAGTTTATCCTAAGCAATCACAGCTTTTCCAAAGATTATGGTTTTATAAACAACATAAGTTGACGGACAAAACCCGCATGCCAGTACCAGCAGAAGTGTGATCAGGAGCCACCTTCTGACAGCTGTCAGTGCCTGCAACTTTTTCTTTACCTTGGCAGAATTTTCAAACGAAGCGTTTGGAATGATGACGATAAAGTCGCAGCTGTGTAGAAGTCAGCAGTTTTACAGGCCGATTTCCCCGCTCCACGCCGCCCTCCCCAGCCTGCCCCGGGCTCGGCAAGGCCTCTCACCCGCCGGCAGGTCCCGGTGAGGCGCCCCAGGGCCCCGCGGCGCTCTCCGCAACCCGCCTGCCCGACCGGCGGCAGCCCGCAGCCGCCGCTCCCCTCCTGCCCACCTCAGCTACCGGCACCCAACAGCCGGGCGCAGGACGCGGGCACCGCGCCCGCCCTCCCCAGCGCTGCCGGNGCCCCGCTAGCGCGGCGGAAGCGGCGGGGCCGGGGGGCTAGCTCCGCCCCGCGGGCCTGGCACTGCTGCGCCGTGAGGCGAGCGCGGGGCCCCGCGGCGGCGGCGGCAGCAGGGAGCCTTCCCCTGCGCCTCAACGCTCTTGGCGCTGCTCTTTGAGCCAGTGGAGTGCTGGGCGCACCCGTGCCGCGTACCCCCTGCAGAGCGCCGCATGCTGCTGCGCGGCGCGCCGCTGGCTCGCCGGCCTCTCCGCTGCGTCCGCGCCTGGGGCCGCCTGCCCGCGCGCTCCCTCATGGATCTCCGGGAGCTCGTTTCTGCCCTGAATGACTTTGCATCCCTCTCTCTGGCCGAAAGCTGGGACAACGTGGGGTTGCTGGTGGAACCAAGCCCTCCCCACACTGTGAACACGCTTTTCCTCACTAACGATCTCACTGAGGAGGTGATGGAAGAGGCAGTGCAGAAGAAGGCAGACCTTATTCTTTCTTATCACCCTCCTATATTCGCACCACTCAAGCGAGTAACGTGGAAGACCTGGAAGGAGCGGCTGGTGGTCCGAGCCCTGGAGCACAGGATCGGGATTTACTCTCCGCATACGGCATACGATGCCATACCTCATGGAGTCAATAACTGGCTAACAAAGGGACTCGGTGAGATTCTCTTAAAAACAAACAAACAAAAAGTTGAAATTATCAGTATATGTTATTTTATGTGGGGACCTTCCCTCATTTTCCTTTCTTCCAGATTCTACAGGTATGATTTGAGTACTTTTTTTTCCTTTCCTTTTTTCCTCAGTATTCTAGTACTTCTAAGTACCCTAAACATATTTTAGGGAATTTATCTTGGTGAGGAATACCAGATGAAAACACCAGAGTACGTTTTCAGATGCGTGACTGCACTACTGGATGTAGGCAGAACTGGTGCAGCGTATTTTTTGCCCGTCTTGGTTGCAAAGTTTAGATTACTGACTTTAAATCACCACCTTTAACTTATAAAGTGCAAGATCTGGTGGTTTGCAAAGGACTTAAGGTATCTGAAAGTCTTTTAGATTTTTATCCTGTATTGTGGCTCATAAATGAAAACGGCTACATCTTTTCCAGCCTGATTTACAAATCAGAAACTAGTTTGGTTTTGTACAATTCTTAGGATAAAATGGATGGCATTAAAATGACAAGTAATATATATCCATCAACTTATTTGCACTTAAAAGAGGCTGTGCCTAATGGAGACAACAGGGCAAGAAGTCCTCGGTTCTGGCCAGGGAAAATGGATTCAAGTGCAAAATGTGCATCTTTTTGTTGCATCTCTTTAGGATATGTGCTAAATCAGTACTAGGATACTTACCCAGCTTTACAAAATGGCAATCTTTTACTGGTTTCTCAGGTGCCTGTACTTCTGTCCCACTGCATCCATCAACTGCACCAAGCTATCCAGCTGAGGGCACTCACCGAGTAGAATTCTGTGCAGACAACAATGAGCATCTGGACACAGTGCTGTCCAAAATCAAAGGCATTCAAGAGATCTCCTGTCTCACTACTCTCCCTGCCAGGTATCTGCACTCTAATGTTGTATTCTTTCTGTTGTCTGAAACACTAAGTTGCTGGAATTGTATTTTACTGTTGAAATCACTTTGTTCCTCTGTGCGTTGCTGCTGTTTTTTTCAGCAACAGATCTAGAAACTTAAGGAATAAGCATCCCTTTCTGATCAATCTATGTTATACTAAATGGTAACAGCAGCTCAGTGTAGCATCACATAGATTAGAGGTGGTAAAGAAGAGTATTAACCAGAAATTTGATGAGGACAGTTGAGTTAAATTCCTATATCCGTTTCTTCCAAGAGAGTATGCTAGACTAGGCTGGGCTATTACAATGCCTTCTTTTTTCCTTCCTCTGTGGTAGAATAGCCACTGGGATGGAATAGCTTTATTTTATAATAATACGATGCTGAAATTTATTTAGTTTCTTAGCAAGCACCAAGCATATCTTTCCTCAGGGTTGAAGGTGAGGAGCAAACACGAGTCAGTTTGAACTGCTCTCAGAAAGCGCTGTTGGAGGTGGTGGCATTATTGTCCCAGAACAGCCTTCTTTATCACAAGACCGAGATTCTCTTATTACAAAAGGTAACAAAATCATGTATTAATTCCAGTGAATGTGTTACTTGTGTGACGTGAGTACCCTAAACACTGAAATCCAGTCATGTAGTAGCATCACAGGTTTCCTACGCTACCCCGTCAGTGCTCTGAAATACTGGCCTGTGGGGATTTGAAGCCACGCACATTTTCCAAAACAATGAAAATAGCTGTGTGGCCTGTACTAATTCTTAACGCATTTCCAATAGCTAGTGTGTGTTACATTTGAGGACATCACATACATATTTTTTCATAAAGTTTGGAGGCATTCCTGAATGCCCAATATACTCATCTTTGTACAGTATGGAAAGCAATGCAGACTTCTGGAGTCAGCTTTCTCACAGTAATTTTCATTTCTTTTCAGCCTCTTCTTCCCCACACTGGAATGGGACGTCTGTGCACACTGAGCGAGCCAGTCTCCTTGTCAGACATAATAGAGCGTATCAAAAGCCACCTAAAATTACCCCACATCCGCTTAGCCATGGGAATGGGCAAGACGCTAGGTAAACAGGCCTGCAAGTAAGACTGTCCATTAGAACTAGTCTTCCGGGAAGACAAGGAGTGTGAATGAGTGTGTGAAATACTGCTGCCTTGGATAGGTTTACTTCCAAGTAGTACAAAGCACTGTTAAAGACAAGAAACAGCGTTTTCAAATTTACGTGATACAATCACGTGAAAGGAATGTCATCTGTATTTTTAATTGGAAGTTCTATATTATGCTGGTTGTCACCGTGAAGAAGGGACAGTACAAGTTGAATATGAGACCTCCTTTTTAATAATTTGTATAATGACTAAGATTTTTTCCCCCCAGGATACCAGACACAAATATGTACCATTTCATTGTATGCTCCCTTTGTGACCGAATGTTCAGTTTCAAAGCATCTTAAAATAGTAAGGTGCTGTATGGAATCCTTATGAACATGTAACCATCCATGCTTTGATGAAAGAGAAATAGTGGCAAAGAAGGTGAACTATCCTAGCTCAAACAATGGGTCACTAGTAAAGCAAGCATCCTATCCTAGCTCAAACAGTGGGTCACTAGTAAAGCAAGTGTCCTCTTATACCAACTACCTATCCTAATCTCCAAGGAGCACAGCTGTTAGAATTTGTGAGAGCAAATTCATTGAGAACTCTTTGTAACCTGCAAGACAGAAGTCTTATTAGAAGTCTCTTATGCTATCAATTGCACTAAAAAAAACCCCAAACTATTTTGAAGCCTCTCATGTTGTGGGATTGTAGGGGTGTAACTTCACTTAAATCAACAGTAATTACATGGCAACATACTGTAAAACCTTAATAGAATTTGAAAACTCTCGTGTCGTGTGTCCCTTCTCCCTAGTGGATGTAATATATATGGAGAATTAAATTTCCTGTTACTATCACATAAGTAATAGCTTGGAATCAGCAATCATAGCAACTGGGCAAAGTTTTAATGGCATGGAGCAGCCCTCAGCTTACATTGAGATTGGCCGCCTGAGAGCTGAAAGTTAGGAACCAGTATATCTCAGAGGCAAAATGCTGCCTTAGTGGTGTCATTGGTTGGAAAAAGAATTATAGTGGAACATGAGAGTCCTGGACAGAGTAACAGCTTATTAAAGGGTTCAGAAACCTAACTAAATTAACACCTCACTAGGAGAGAACTAGCTAGCAGCCAGCCTCCGTGCTGTAGTTTTCTGCAAACTTTCCTACCCCTTGAAGAAAAAAAATCTACACATCTGTCTGGTACACAGAGGATTTTGCTGTATTATCAGAGACGTTACAGGCCCATGACTGTTTCAAACTGACGGATGCGTCTCTTCCTCCAACAAATTCACATTGACCCCAAAATCAAGGTAGTAGTTATTGTGAAACAATTAATAGCAGTGCTGACATGTGGGCTGAACCAAGGGAAAAGAGTTTTAACTGACACCTTCTATCCTGCAGAATCACCAGTGAAGAAGGCTGCTCTGTGTGCTGGTTCTGGGGGCAGTGTCCTGAAGGGAATGGAAGCTGACCTCTATCTCACAGGTAAAAGATTACGTTGCTGTTTCGTTATCTTTGTAAAAATAGTCACTAGGGGGAAAAAAAAAAAAGGAAAAAAAGAAAAGAGTTGTCTGGCTGTTGAAAGATTTGGCCAGAAAGAATTACCTGTTACAACTGGGAAACAATCAGTTAGTTACTGTAATGACAGAAGAATAACATTAGCGATATCACAGATCAGACAGCTGTGTGGCACAGTGAAGGTTATTTGAATGAAAACATTGACGTGCATTATTTCAACACAAAATCAGTGTTGATGGCAGTCTATTGCCACCTTCAGTGTGTTTCTCCTTTGGCAAGATAGAAGGTATTTCCTCAGTTCCTTACAGAATTCCCTGATGGAAAATGGAATATAACAGAATCTTCCAGAGGAACCCCATGATGTATCTGACCAAAGGGACACTTAGTCCATTATCCTCTTTTCCGACAGTGGGACAGCTACTCCCCACAGCTTGCTCAGCAAGGTGAAGGCTGCCTTGCATTCTGTAGTATGTAGTTCAAGCAAGTTCTTTTGCAAGGCATGTGCCATCTCCCCCTTACTTATAGCCCTGCAGAGCTGACCCTCAGACAGCTTCTTTGCAAGGCTTCTCAATTCCTATCCTCCATCACAGCAACCCACATGACATCCGATGGTCCACTTCCAAACCACTCTGCACGCTCTTATTTCCTGCCCAAAGTGGCAGAATCTGCCACTATTCAAAGAGGGCAAGGAATTTCTGTGGTTTTGTCTGTTGTATATGGGGGATATCAGCTGAACATCCTTCAAGGGACACTAGAGTAGGAGCGTTCCGTGTTCTTATACTGAGCAGATGGTGTTGAATTCCCCCTTACAGGCTATATATATCCCCTGTTAGGTCTTCCCAGCTTCTAGCTAAGATTCTGCATACACCGGTTACCTAAACTGTACTGTTAGTGATCTACATGGCATTTCTTTCTCCAAATGGCAGGAGAGATGTCCCACCATGACATTCTGGATGCAGCTGCCAATGGGATAAGTGTTATTCTGTGTGAGCACAGTAACACTGAGCGAGGCTTCTTGTCAGAGCTGCGTGACATGCTAGCTATCCACCTACAGAACAAAATCAACATAGTTGTGTCTGAGAAAGATAGAGATCCCCTCCAGGTGGCATAGGAAGAACAAACAGGAGTGAGAGAATTCAGTCAAGAGTTTCATGGCATCTTGCACAGGCCTAACCAACAGCAAGCTTAATGGAGATGCTCTGAATTGGTTCAGTACAGAATGACTGTATTATGTGTTCCCTCAAAGTCTGGGATATATTTTGTCATCTGTCAGATAAATAAATACTTGTTTTGGGCTACAGAAAGCTGATGTACTCAATTACTGGGCTGCATTTGAATAAATGTACTGTTATTGCATACTCTTATTGGATATATTTAATAACCATGATACTTAAGGATTGGTTTGGGTAAAATATAAAAACCTGGCTTATCTTACACAGCAGTTCTACCCTACTGCAGTTATGTCGAATCATGTCAGTACAAGTCACTGATATTTTAGCTAATAAACCTCCTGATAATAGTCAATGAAAGGGTGTGGATCACCTGTTTGCACTAACAGTTTTATTAAGACACCACTCGTATGCAAGTATAGAACACAATTCAGGTATTTGGTACTAGTATTCAATTGCACAATCTACCATTAATGCAACTTGAAGGGTTTTTTTTAATAAAGGGACTCTCAATTAAAAAAAGCTTTGGAAGGTTAAAACTCAATTCCTTAACAGAGCTGTAAAAGAACTTAATGTGCTTTTGTTACTTTCTTTTAAAAACAGTTTATATAACTGTGGCTCTTAGTTACAGGATTACTAAAACTGAACAAGTAGGACTTTCACCGCTGATAATGCTTGGGTTTTATTTTTTTAAGTTAGGTTTTTGTTGGTCGTTTTGGTTTTTTGTGGTTTTGTTTGTTTGGTTTTTGTGGGTTTTTTTAAAGAAAAAAATTCCTGGTTGCATACCCTAACATCTCTGGATTATGTGCACACCAGAAGAACATTTAAACAAAATGAAAATACTTCCACTGCAAATTTGTAAAGATCTTGGCACCATCCGTTTAAGTTAATAAAACTAGCTC
>VZTV01061356.1:362-18671 GCA_013400875.1 Anhinga rufa
TAGCAGCAAAAAGAAGAAAAACCTGAATTTACTTATGTGCAAAATAATATAAAATTAAATAAATAAAAATACAGGCTGTATTTAATTTCTATCTAGGTTTACAATGATGGAAAGAAATCTGCTTATTAGCTTTTGCTAATGTATATTGGACTTTATTTTGGAATTTCAAAAATGGTGCTTCAGTTTTCTTGTGTGGATGGAAGTTTAATTTAGTAGTCTGGCTAATGTTGACAATTTCAATAAATAAGCATTTGAAATTTTAAAAATGACTGAAAGTCAAAATAGATCCAGATAAATTTAATACTTAGAATTCTTTTTATTTTGTTAGCACATATTTTATACTGTAATCTCCAGTGTATTTTCTCGTTGACCTGGTGATGAATCTATGGCAAACTTGCATGCATTCAATAACTGAAAAACTCAGCAATATGAAGAGCTGCCAGATTCCAAAAGCAACTGATCCTACTAAATTGGAAGAAATTGGTAACGGGGGTAATTGTTATCACAATTACACGTGCCATAAGGATATTGTTTTCATGAATACTTACTGCCAGGTCAGCTAAACTGTGCTCAATAAACTCTAGACCCAGGGGAGTCATCAAAATATTCTTCATGAGAGGTCTTCATGTTGTTATTGGACAAGGTATAAAAGCTCTTGGGGAGGAAGGGTTGTGATACTGAGAAAAATATTTAATTTAGCACCATATGTATGTATCATATGCTGTTGTGAGAAAAGAGTCTCTGTCAACATATTATTGAAGCAATACTAATAATAGTACTGAAAATTATATGCAAGGACACTTGAAATGAGGAGGATAAGAAACATCCCTTGTTGAATTAGAGCTGAAGTAAGAAGCTTGACGTCTTGTGTCTCCTGTGTAATTGATAAGTGATCTGCTGATTCTTAGCTAGAGTCTTTTGGGGAGGATTCCTCATGTGACAAAAATGAAATTACCCCTCATGTCTTTGCTGGAGACTTGATTTATCTCAATTGGTCTTGGGTAGCAATGAAGGAAAAGAAAAAAAGCCGAATCTCTTTGTAAATTCTCAAGCTTAAAGACTTAAGCTAAAACTTGACATGGGTTTTCTGTTAATCCAGCACGTGATTTATTTACTGTAAACGATTCTGAAGCATGAAAAATGCTTTCCGGGGGACGGAACGTGAGTTTTCTGGACAAATTGAAAAATCATTTTATAATGAAAGACCTGTGGATTGAAATCGTTAAAAGAGATTTTGTTTCCAGTTTAGGTATCTGGCTGGACAGGACCAGTTGGCCTTCTCCTCAATCTGTTCCAAAAAGCACAAATCACTTAGCATATATAAGTTAATCAAAGCGTATGTGTTTAATGGCTCATAAGGCTGTAAAAGGAACATTTCTTTCCTTTTTGGACACTGAAGCAGAAAAAGCAGGCAAAGAGTTGTTTAGTCTCACCAGCCAACAGCTTTCTGTGTTCAAGTAATAGTGGTGGTGAATTGGGTAATGAAACTTAGTAGCATCATCCTGTCTATATAGCTCAGGTGTCTACAGGCATATGACATGTTGGTTCATCATACTGTTTTCAAAGAAATAGGGAACAGAAATGAACGCTGTAGAATTTGGCAGGTGGTTAAGGAAAAGAAAGCTCAAATATCTCTGATGGCCTGCTTTCTTTGAAATGTCATCTGAACAAAGGATGTGAAGGATGTTCTAAAAAAGTCAAATATAACTTCCTTTACAATTATGCACCGAAGTTGTGTAACTGGAGAATTAATGAACTTGACCAGTAGGCTAAATGACTAAATCAAGGAAACGAACATGGACATTTTGAAAATGATCCGCTCAGTGACAACTAGATTAAGAATGAGACATTGCTTCCTGTGGCACTGAAACTTGTAGCAAAAGGCTTTTTCTTCCAAGATACTAGGACTGTGGTCAGGAAAATGGTATAGTTGATTGTAAACATCACTCATCAGAGAATGAAATATTAATTCTTGTTCTTTGGTTATGAAAGTAGGATAAAGCAATTTCCAGTTTATTATCAATCAAGCAAGAATTTATTTTTTTTTTAATAAGAACCTCAGAGGTCTGATAGTCAATCTAAATATCCATTGTAAGAAGACAGATGTGGTGTTTTCTGAAACAGTTGATGAAAAATTTTAACATCACTTCTGTTGATCTGATTGTCTCCTTTCTATATAGCTGTAGAATTATAGCTGAAATGTTGCTGAATATATTTCAACATGAATCAATTTTTTATTGTCATTATTTGGTAGTATAGAATTTTTATTCTTCCTCTTTTCCTTTCTATCTCTTTTAAATGCTTCCCTCCCCAGTAATTTTGGACTATATCTTGCACATAAAAACATCAATAGAAAAAATCCTAGAGACACGTGCTAGTGCACTATCTCTTTGGAAGATTCATAATCCTGTTCCTGCAATTTCTTATCCTATATTGCTTCATTTCTTCAAGAAAGTGTGTTGCCTAGCTCTGAAGAGAGTTTAGTAATATATATAAAGCAACTTTGATGCTTGGACCTTTCTGCTCTGTCTTTAAGTAACTATTCCCTTAGAATTTTGAAAAGATTGCAGCTTAGTCTTGCCCTTGATTTGCTTTCCTGCCTGTAAGTTCTTGCTTCTAGTTCTCGCTCAGCAAAATTACTGTAAAGAGAGGGAAGCACATTTTCTCTCAGTGATGTGCTGCCAAAATTGCCGCAGGAAATTTCCTCAAAACTTGTTTTTGTGATTCATGTGATATTTTTAATATAGAGTACTTTTTCTCTTTTCTCCTATTTCTAGAGTCAGCTACACACAACCAGTGCAATACACTTTCCATTATTGTCTCTAATTAAATATTAGTAACTGCATGTTTTGGGGTTTTTTTCTGCCTGTAGCTTTTCTAGCTGGACATTTCATGGGGGCTTTTTAGTTGTTTGCTTTTTTTCCCAGCACTGGTAGCAGCGACAGGTAATCATCTGACTGAATCTCCTGGCAGCAACATCTTGAAAACTGCTGAGCATTGTGTGCTTGTGAGGTGGTCAGTTATGTGAGCATGAATTTCGTCTTGGAAGTATGCCGCAGAGATACAATCAATTGTATTTGCTATATATATGTTGTAAAATGGATTTATTTTTCTTCCTGAGGTGAACTGGTCTCTCCTGCCCCTTTGAGGCCTGCTCTATACTAGTAACCAGATTCTCCATGGCTGGTGTGTGTGGTAGGATGGAAGGCAGCAGAGGCAAAGAACAAGGGGGCGAGGGAGAGAGTGCCATAGAAATATTTGGATTAACAAGGCTGAGTTTTGAGCTCGTCTTTTTAATCCTCCTTGGCTAGTCTCTCTTCTTACTGATGTATGTACAATGGCAATTTAGTGAAAGACCTGCAGCTTAGAGGAATTACTACCTGATCTGTGAAGTACATGAACAGCACAGGCCAAAACTAAGTGATTGGCAGGTAATCCCAAGTTTTCTTCCCAGATAGCTACTTAATGTGTGAGACTTTGAGCTGGGGACAAAACCCCAAAATTTGTCAGTGACGTACGTATCTGTATGGTTCAGTAAATGTAATATGGAACAGAATTTCCTTTGTGCATCACATACAAGATGCTTGGGACCTCAGATGGCTTTTGGACTACTCTAGGAATAATGTCTTGAAAAGTGTAGACTGGTAGATGAATGTGGCTCTAAGTACCCAAACGTAAATTAAGTAGAAGGACTTGAACTGTTCTGACAGTGGTATGGAGTAGAAAAAGCATGTAAGTCCTACCTTTTGGACTTCCATTTGGCATGCTGATGCTCACTGAGGATCAGTTGTAACCAACTCTGTTCAACTCCTGTGATGCCAATTGTTGCACGAATGCTAAAGCCCCATGTAAATATGGAGCAAAAAAAAAAGTAATAGATTCAGTTTTGAATTAAGGCTGTAAGGGGATTTCAGCTGAATATTTAAGATGAAGTCAAGTATTTGTGCAGGAAGCTGGCCATTCACCTTCCCATGTTTATCCCTCATTACTGCCTGGTTGTATGCAGCAGACATTGAGTTGGCAAACCGTAGTTTTTCAGAAATTTTAAGTGAACTTACTTTGGCACTAAAATACCATATTGCTTCATTTTGCATGCTTGAGTTGTACAATTCCTGGCGGTAAAAGTTGCACTTTGGGATTTTTGTATTCATTCTACTTAAGGCACTGAAATCGTAAGTGGCTATGTCTCTCCTGGCAAACTATAAGCCGAGTGCCTGATTTCCCCTTTCTCGTATACCAACAGAAGGTCTCCCCTGACCTTCAGTTCAGGATTCTCTTGACGTAAAAGTCGTGTGAGAGTAGATTGAACCTCAAATGTATTTGCAAGTTTACCTAAGATTCATCAGATTTGCGTATAATGAAGTACAATAATTATGCATATGTTTGGCAACATTTGTCTCCTGGTTAATATTTTTATGGTCAGATGTTATATTACTTACAGATGTTTTCTTTCTGCTTATTTAGCAGATTTCCATTTTTAAATAATTTCATGTAATTTTGCAAATATTTAGTAAACATTACAATAGTGGGATTTTTCAAATGGTGCAAAACTGAACTGGTTCACTTAAGTTAAAATCTTATTGCACTGTAAAGGATATTCTTTCTTGTTGTTTTTAATTAGCATAGCATTCTTGAATTTAATACAATTGTGTATTTTCTTGTAGACACATAACACAGAAAAAGTACCGCTAAGTTCTTTGCTTACATTACGGTTTACAAAATTATTCCTCATACCAGAGGGTAAATATTTTAGCTTTATGTTCAGAAAAATGAAATAATAATCAGTAAATCTTATCAAAGCATTTGGATTTGTCCACTGTAATACCCTACAAAGTTTTACTAACGTCAGTGCATAAACGCAGATTGCTAATTTATTAAGATCTGTGGCAACCAGGTTGTTCAGGTGGTGCTTTCTGTTAAGAAGACTTATATTCTGTGTATTTGAAAGGTTAAACTAGCACTAAAACCACATCTTTCTCTATCAAGCCTTTCAGGTTGACTGCATTTGGGATTCATTCCCAACTCCATCATGTTTTTTCACTGGAACCTTAAAATGTCAGATAGAAAGAAAAGAATTCACAGCTGTCTTGGGGCTTGATTCACCCGCCTCTGACATCAGTGTTATGCCAGCATAACTCCATTGAAAGCCATGATATTACTCTGGTGCTATACTGGTTTAATAGAGTAGCAAATTGGGCCTTGGGGGCTTTCTTGGTTACTTCTAATTTTCTGATTAAAGCAGAGTTATTGAAACTCATAAAATCCATGTAACATTGTTGCTCCACTGTGGGCTATCTGCATCAGAAACCTCACTTCATTCTAGGGCTTAAGGAAATTCCCAGCTGGCCTCAGCTCAGTGAAGGTACATTCAGTCAAATGCTTCAGCAGCATTTTTATTTTTTAATTTGCATATTATTTTAGCCATGTTCCAGAGCCTTGCAAACACAAGGGTTCCAAATATTCCATATATTTCAGATTCTTAGGCAGATGTGATGCACCATCTCCAAATTCATGTTTCTCTTCCCTACCTCACCCTTCCTCTCTCCATGCAGCCAACAAACCAGCAGATTACTACCCAAAATATTTTCAGGATTGACTCTTTGGGCAAGAGAATTCATTATTCACCCTCTATGGCCTGTCGCTGGTAGCATGGTTGTGCTGCCACAGTCTAAGGGCTTCCCCATAGGAATACTGGCATTCATTGGACCAAACTGATACAGCTGGAGGAAGAGGCAAAGGACTTTAATTTTTTTTTTCTGTTTGACATTGCTGTGCTTCAGATTCTGCCCCTGAAATAAAATACAGTAAAATAAAATAATAATACTACTAAAAAATTCCCAACCCCCTAAGCAGAGCTTCCCTCGGCTAATGCATCATCTGCAGGGGTAGGTTAGTCAGCCATGTGGCATGAGCAGCGCCAGCCAGCTGCAATTCCCTCCCCAGCATGGGGCTGCGGGAGGGCGTCTTGCTCTCCCCAAGCCTGGCTGAGCACACGTAGGGTGCTTGCTTTATCTGGGGGAATCGATGTAGCATGCACATTGCCACCACTAAGTAGTTCAAGATCGTGAGTCAGAAACTCCTTAATAAGTTACACTGTTCAAAAATCATGCAACTGTTAAGAATTTGAGGGGGTGGGGGGCATTTTGTTTGCCCCTTTGCTGTGCTATTCTAGTTCTTGGTTTAATTTTTTTTTTCCCTCTGCAGTCCCAAGGGTTAGAAGTGAATTATTTATAAATAAATGAAAACTGAGTTTTCATATACGTTTCATGTACGTTTCTAAAAGCCGGACCTTAACACCACCACCAAAATGGGGGACTCTAGGTTGGATCAGAAGAATTGGCAGCTCTCTGACATGTTCATCTGGATTGTTTATGTTTTCTCCTCTGGGAGCAAGAGCTTTCTTTGAAAGCATTGCATCACATCTCTGTGGGAGGACCACTTCGTGATGGGCAGCTTCTTGCAAAACTAGCCAGAGAGTTTTCAACAATACATAGTAGGGCTAAGCTTTCCAACACAGCATCCAAACATCCTGTACAGCAAGGAGAGACAAGAATGGATGTAAACAGAAAAGGAAAAAGGCGGGGAATGATTACACAAATTCTTTTTTTATGTCTCAAAGAAGGTCCAGTCAGGTCTGGTCTGACTCATTATTTCAGTTTGTAATCGTGTGCGTGTCATTTGACAGAGGGAAGGTGACTGAGGGCTCAGTGCTGCCTGCAGGCAATCTGCTAAATGCTAATGGCCTCGAGCTCTATAAATTAGTGTAGTGAGAAGAGAAACTGTTCTGCAACCTTTGCCTGGAGAAGTGAAGACATTGTCCACTTCAGGAAAGTCAACCCAAAGTAATTCTTGCAGTGTGCAGTGTTTTTAGGAACAATCTCATGCATAACTAAAATGGGTTTTCATTTGATTCTGCTTTATTCAATGCACACAGTCCAAAGGCTAATCAGAGAGGTCTTTGATTTCATTAGAGGCTAAAATCTAGAAGTGCAGAGACCTAGGAGATATGGAAAAAATATTTATGGGGGAAAAGAAAAAGAAGAAAGAAAATAAGATTATTTAATTTCAGAATAGTTCCTGGTGTGCTTTAAGCCCTGAATGAAGATTTATGTTGGTCCCGCTTGATCCAAACGGGTTGCCTTAATAACAAAGCTTTCTTTGAGAAGGTTTAATGCATATTGCTCCTGCCAGATCCAACCTTCTACTTTTTCTAGGTTTTGAAATAGACTGGGCAATTCCTAAGCTTTCTTTGGCATGTGAAGATCATTCATGTGTTGGACTACAAACCAACTGCTCACCCAAAAACACAGGAGGCCCGGATGATGTAGATTAGGAATAAACAAAAGGAACTGGAAAATTCTGTAGAAGTAACATTTTAATAACTTTGCTTCTGCATTATATGATGGAAAATATCTTGTGAAAAGTGAATAGTCTGTGGAGGTTTCTCTGCCCTTGGCTATAAAAAGGTTAGGTCTTTTGTCTCTTTACACATGTACGCAGCAGATAACATAGAAAATACTAATCCTGCCTGTTGAGAGGGAAAGAAAAAAGTGAGACTTAAGTAATAAATCGGGATAATATATTGAAAGAGCATTGGCACAGCGATGGCAGCAAACACGCAGGAGAGAGAGTGTTCAAGCTGCACTGTGTCACACAGAAACATCTTCGAAACGTAAGATACTCAGTCTGTTTGTCTCAAAACTTAGCATTCCTGCTGGAGTGTCAGGGGCTGCAGTGCCCCAGAAATACCCTTTAAAAGCCCCAGGCGCAATTGCTGGACCTTGAAACTTCATGCCACAGCTGATGTGAAAGGAGGACATTTCAGTAACACGCCTGTTTCCATGGGGTACGTTGAAGAACAATGGAGCAGAAGACAAAACTTGGATGAAGTTACCCCCAGGAAAGGTTTGTTTTTGTTTGAAAACTGAGACAAAATGTACATAAATGAATAAACTGAAACGGCTGTAAATAGCCTATGAAAACATGCTATAATAAAATGTTTAGAATTCTTCTTCATTATCCCACTTCACATTTGAGAGGATGACTGGAAAAGAAGATCCTGTATTTTTTTAAGAAATCCACAGGCATTACAGCAAACAAGTGTGTTTTCCAGTTCAAATATTTTCAGTATTTTTTAATGTTTGTACAGGCTCAGGATTTCTGAGCCCATGTAATAATCTGCAAAAAACCCCACCATTTCTTGCTTCGCTGAGACTCACCACATGGCATACAGTTTAAAACACTTCGCTGTGGCATGTTTAATAGCTTGCAGAGTAGGCAGTATCTCTAGCCATATGTGGTTCCTTAGAGCAACTGGGATGAGAGCAGATATAATATGTCCCGCTTTCCCAAAGCAAATTGTATGGCTCTGTGGCTACCTGAAAGGAAAGACCACTTCCAGTTTAGCCACACAAACGTAATCTGTGTGTATTCTTAAATTTATGAGCGGCTACATTACTGTGCAATCAGCCTGGATTACCAAAATGTTGGATAAGAAGGGAAAAAGGTTTGCTTCTCATTATTTTTCCCTCTGAGCATACGTCTGCTTTACTCAGAATTTCCTATACCTGATTCTTTGGTGTCTGTGACCACCAACAGAGTTTCCCCCAGCCCCAGCAGTCTGGTTTGAATGTGTGCACTGTATATTCTCGTTGTCCAGAGGGTTCTGGTAAAGGCATTTATCTGTTGAATGATGTGCAGACTGCCAGATTCAACAGATGACAGCTTAAGCACAGCACTAGTGACCACCAATGGTGCAGGTTTTATTTTGGGATCCTGCTCTTTCTTTTAAAAAAATTGTTGTCACTACTGACTTTTATTTCCCTTCCTTTGCAAGCTGTTTCTTGTGAGTTCATGAATCCTTCTGCTCTGTCCCATATTAAGGGCTGATCTTGATTTCGCATGCACTAATTTTGCTCCTCCTCTAGCCTTCAGCAGTTGCTTGTGGTTTGTGCTCACATGAAATCAAAACCAGGAGTTTGGGAACAGATGTGAATAAATGGGCATGGACACAAATACATGCCTTCTCGCTCCCTCCCTCTTTCTCACCTGTTGGCCATTTGCTAACCTCTGTTAAATTTAAGACATAGGGCAGTTTAGAAAACACGCTGATCACTACTCTGCTTTGTTTTTCTTGTTCTTTTTACAGGTGGAGATTTGTGGAAAGGGGAAGCAGGTGCAACACGGGGGCATAAAAGAGGCAGACTGAAAGGACAGTCCTGAGTCGTCCAGCCCAGACCTTTGGTATCAGCAGCAACCATGTCACGTAGCTCCTTTCATGAGTGTATCAAGCTGGAAACTGCTTGGCAGTGTTGTTGTCAGAAGAATTCTATCTTGTCCTGATGAAGCTGAATGCAGTTCAAGTGAATCTCTTTAGGAGTGGCATACTGTTCACGTAGGATGGTTTTAGAGACCCAGGAAATTAAAAAGCCAGACAGATGCAGATGTGTATAGTGCAAATTCATCTTTCCACAAATCTGCGTATCACCACAACAGTTCTTAACAGGGATTTTCTTAGCAAGCAACATATGCAAAGATAATAACCTCCCTGCTGATACTGGCAGATATCCTCCTTTCTGACGGACTCAGTTTCATTCACATGCACACCAGGGGGGAAAGGGTTATTTTAGCGTACTTATTTTCTTTCCTGGTTCACATCATTCACTGAGTATGTGCAAATAGGAAGGATGCCAAAATGTTCGCAGAAGATCAGAGATGATTTGAGCCAAAACTATCAGTCCAAGTGCCCTCAAACTTTAGGGATTTTCTGATGTGGCTATGACTCCAAAAGCTGTGACTCAGCCCCATCTCTACACCGAAGTGAATGTCAAAATTAATATTAAGGACAAAAGCCCTCTTCTAAGTTATACTGTGAGCTCCCACTGGGTGCTAGACATGAGAAATTGTCCTGACTCTGTCAGCATAAAACTTTCAAGACACAGGTAATGCACATCATAAATTTGAGCTGAGAATTTATCTTTGAGTTTTTCCTTTGAAAAGTCTTCCTAAGCTCCCATCTCCTTCCCCTTCCAGACCACCCGCACTTGCCACCCACAAGCCAATCACCCCATGGTCTTTAGAGGTCATCTGTCATCCTCAGTATCATTCTAAAAGCATAGGTGTTAAGCCCAAAAAAAAATATCACTTTAAATAGGTGCTTAAAGTCAAAGATACAATTAGAATATAATTAGAATTAACACTTATGTGCTTACTTCCTACCAAATGCCCGCATATTTTCCTGAATCTTTGCTATGTATATAATAACAAAGGGATGACTCCATAGAGATATGAAGATCAGACATTTGAGAGAAGGAGTTCTGCCATAAAGGAATCAACAGGAGGTACATTATCGGCTCTGACACACCAGCATGATACCAGGGATGTTTATGTAAAACACTCAAGCCATTATCATCATGCAAAATAAAGTTGTGGATCAGGGAATATTGTAATGACATTTCCAGTACTCCCTGTTTCCTTTTTTTTTTTTCTTCAGATTATATGTTATGTCTAGATTGAAGCTGCTGAGTAAATGAGTGGCAAGGAATAATCTTCAAATCAATCAAAGTAAAAGAAAAGGGGTTAGGTGATTTCTTATTATATTCATTGTCAGTCATATACTGTTGTATTTTTTTTTTAAAGTGTTCTTGAGACTAAAGCTTTCCTGCTCAGAGAGCAGAGCCCTTCACCTATGCCCTTATCATCTCTGGCTTTGATGATGGTCACCTTCTCTTCTCTGACTTATGTAATGCTCATTCAAATACAGCTGCCATAGATGATCTACCTTCCTTACCACTACTGTTAAGGTCGCCCCTTCACTAAATCCTCCCACTGACTCATCGTTTGCAGCACTAGAGGAGCTTTCTTATCCTCAGTTTCAAAAGACAAATTCAAATGCACTTTTTCTTGATTTTTTTGTCATCTCTCAACCAATCCCTCTTTGCTTTCATAACATCTTCACTATGGAGAGACACCTCTGTAACATTTTGAGTTGTTTTTTTTTTTTTTTTTTTTTCCTATATGCCATAGTGAGCATGTTATTTGAAATGCTGCCTTTCAACAGCCTGAAAAACTGCCTTCTCCTTGTTTGGCTCTATTCTCAAGACTTAGCTCCTATACCTCTAGGTATCTCCCTTTAAAAAGAGAAAATGATTCATGATTGGGAATTTGTTTTTACATTTATTTTTAAAATTTGAAATATGGTATGATGATGGTCATGATATACATGTCTTAGGTTGGCTCCACAATATTATTACTGTTTATTGCTTCTGTCATCTTTGATTTCCCCTTCTGTTGCAGCTTTCACTTGTTGAAGCTTGTCTTAATTTCAGACCCAGATCCTACAACTTACACATCTGCTTACCTTTAGTCATCTGCGTATTCCCATTGATTCCAGTGAGAATACACACATATTTTAAATTAAGCACATGTGCAAGATTTTTGGAATTAAATCATGGGAAATAAAGCCTACTTGTTGTTATTTTTCCCAGCTTCAACAGCTAGCAGCTTCTGCAGGTGGTCAAACCCGCAGAGATTTAAAAACCATTGTTACTAAAGAAAAGACAGTCCACCTGAAATCAGTAAGATTTGAGAAAAGGTCTTGACAATATTAAGAGAGTTTTTTATAGCAATAATAGTGGTGCGAGCTTTCATAGCAAGGGTCGTTCCAAGACAGTAGAACTGGCAATGACCCAACATTTTATTCTCTTTTCTCAAGGCAATACTCAGATCAGATACAGTTTTCCTCCTTTAAGTAAATCGGTGTTGTCAAAAGTATGGGGCAAGAGGGATAAGGGAAATAGTAGTTTGTAATTTGGAGAAGCACTCCCAGTGTAACTAATGCCGGCTTGTTTGGTAATTGGAAAGGACTTAATATCCTGAAAAACAAACACCAAAAGAACAGCAGAAGTTTATGAGAAAAAAGAAAAAAAGCAGGTGGAAAATCAGGTTGAAGAGCCATCTGTACTGTGAAGATTGACTACATTGTTATAACTTGTTTTTCTTATTTCTGTGTATTTTCTTCATATTTAAACTGTTACCACAAGGTCTGGAGACAACTCAAATTTCAGTCTGCATTGTGACTGCACTTCCATGTAAAAAAAAGAGAGAGAATTTATAAGTTATGGTATTCTAAAGCACATGCCACATGATATTTAAAATTATTTGAATTTAAACCATTAAAATCATTACAATTATTTGAAAAAACATTTTTTTTTCCTTTGTTAATACAGGCTAGCAGTGGCAGCGTAAAATATGAGACAAAATGAAAAGTGTGGGAAGATAAACTGATAGTTTAATTTTGATATAACATTTCATTCTTCCAGACGTGCAACTTTAAAAGCATGATTCAAGATGTATGGAAGTTAAATAAAATGTTCGATTCCAGCACACCATAAAAACGGGTCTCAAAATATTGTCATTCTCAAAAGTCAGAAATTCTGGGCTACCACCATCTCTGCAGCTCTGTGGATATCTGCATTACTTATTTAGCCTGGGAAACCTCTCTGAAGGAGCAGGATCACAGGGCAACTCAGAGAGGGCCAGGCGGGAGGAGGTGGGAGGTCAAGCCCTGCACTCGGCTCATCCCTTGTGGCTTTCCCCAGGGGACTGCTCTGGTGCCCAGCAGCCCAGGAAAGAGCCCCTACAGGTCTGGGTCCCTTTTGGGAATAGAAACCCAAAAGACAGAGAAAAAGAGAGATAAAGAAAAGCAGAGGGAGCAAACAATGTAACCTAACATTTCCCAGCATTGTCTCCTGAAAAGACCCTTTCAGTCTCAATCTTTTGGCTGCACAGAAGTGTATGAGGTGATCTCAGCCTTAGAAATGAGTAAATTAGATGAGCTAATTCATTTCTCTGATAATTTAGATTTTTTTTTTGCTGATGTGTGATTTGCTGGTTTTATTCCTATAATCTCTTGGTAACTTAATTCCTTTATGTTTTAGAAAAAATATTTCCTCCTTTTTTAGCTTTGAGCTGTTAGTATAAAATAACCACATTTATGAAAGGAGCACAAAGCTCACAGGGGTGAATGTGAATTTCTGCCTTCTCATCTCTGACATCTTGCAGGCAGGGCAATAGTGATTAGCATGATCTGTTCCCTCTTCAGAGTGTATTTATATTTGCTATACAATAACACACATTTTTTTCGTTATTCAATGAATACGACGCTATCTGCAAACTGTCATTGGTCTCTCTGGTATGTGCTAAATATTGACAAAGAAACAAAAAAATGCACACTAAACCAAGCTGACCTATGGTACAAGAAGAGTAAATAAGTTAATGTCCTTGGACATCTCTTTAATCATTACTAATTGTTTTTTAAACACCACAAGTAACTTCTCAGATGTGGAAGACAAAGACTCTTCCAGTGTCGCATTAGACTGGGGGCAGGACCGAGTGAAATGTGTTCGTCCCGAACGGTAAATTTGTGAAGAGGTGGAGCAGCCGTCTGTGTTGTTAGCAGCTCTGGTTTTTCTGGAGCTGATGGGTTTTGGAGTGCCTTCTTCTACCCCCATAGCACTCATCTATGTCATGTATCTGGGGCGAGCAATTGCTTGACTACATATAGAGGTATTAGGTAGCACCTGAAAGAATTCAGCTGGTTTGGATGGTGTCTGGAGTCTACATCTTCATAAAACTCATCTTTATCAAGGCCCAAGAATCTGCCTTTGCAGCTTATCCAGAAACTGTCCATGAGCCAAGAAGTTCAGAACAACCAAGAATACGAAAATGCAGTTAAAAGTGCACGTGATAAGCATGGAGGCTGTACGGGAAATATTTGCAAGAATTGCAAGGCTTGGCAGAAAAAAAAGCATCTTGCCCCGAGTTAAGGGTACTTGGGAGGCTTATTTAACCTTCACCCTGGCCATTTGCACACACTTTTATGTTATTATTTACTACATGATTGAATTGAAATGTGAATTTGCCATAGCAACCCAGGCTTCAAATGGGGCATATGTTGCTTTCCAAAATTACAGCACCTCCTTAAAAAGGAGTAAAGAATAGTGCTCTGTGTAATATGAACTCTTGCAAAATGTTATTAGCAAAATATGGCTTTAATAAACAACATATTTTCCCCAATTCTTAGAGTACATTTAATAAGGGAAGGTTGCAATTACAAAAAAAAAAAATCATATATATTTATAAAGGTATATCTATAAAATGAGCTACTTCAGCTTAATCCATTTTTGAGGAAAAAAATAAGATGGGGGACATACAGCTGGCAATGGTAAGGCCGAGGCTCTGTGGGACATTTTCATGGTGTGGGTGAGGGTTTCTGTGCCACTGCCTTCTTGTTTCACTGTAAGAAAAACAAAACAGTGACAGGTCATACATTCATTCATGCATTTTACTCTTTCCATTTAATCAGTCCTTTTGCCAGAAAAATAATGGAGCATCCAGCAGATGACATAATTGTACATAAATAAATATTTATTCAAATCCTCTACTTGCAGTCACTTCCCACTAACAAAATACCAGAGTCAGCTGGATTTCTGGGAAGCAGAATGCGTCCAGAAGTTTTGCTACGGTATGCAGAATTATGCTTGTTTAACTGAGCCTTTGAAAGTCTCATATGGTTTTAAATGCATATGTTTGTGTGTGTGTACGTGTACCTGTGTGTGTCTATGTGTCTGTTCATATGATGTGATACAAAACACTTGGACTTGCACATCCATTTTGCTTTTTCCTGTTATTCTCAGGTAGATATTACTAACAAGATTTATCCTAAGCATAAGCATACATATGGTTTTCTATTGTGAGCGTCAATTTTAAATTACTGATGTACCTCCTTTTTTTTTTTTAAGCAGAGTTTGAAGAGATTCAGCCATGTGTATGTTTGGCATAAGAAAAAAGTTATACAAAAAAGAGCAATCTTCTCACCTTCTTTATTTTTTGTGATTAAAGTGACAATGAAAATTAGGCAAATCACAGCCATTAGTTACCATCTTTAAAAGCCAGTCAAGAACCCAAGCCCTGTAGCAAACAGGTACTACAATGGGTGAGATAACCCAGGTCTTTCCAAATATTTCCAGAGATGTTTTCAGTAGGAATTTGTTTTCCATAGGAGACAAATGGGAGCTTCTTCTGCACCTAACAGTGAAGAAGCCCCAAGCCTCTGAATTGCTGCACTACCATAAGCTTTCTTTCACAATGCAGGCCAGCGTAAAGGACAGAGGAAACTTGGGGCACAGTGGCTGCAGATTTGCTTCTATGCATCTCTAGTATCCGAGCTAGTAGTCTAGACTCAGGAGAAATGCAACTTCAGAGTTTAAAAGGCCAGTGGTGGAACCTATTTTGGACCTGCTTTTTGATGTAATGAAAGTTGCACCAGAAGCCCTTACCTGCAATAGGGGATGCCTGGATGCAGGGCTTAGAAGAGCTGACTCCTATTCCTTGAGCACATGGGCACAGTTAACCTAGGGTGGACGCTCCAGCTTTGCTGAGTATCTACAGAGTCTCAGTCTGGCTGGCTCAACTTTCAGACTTTCTGTTCATTGTAAACAGAGACCTGAGAATCTGGACCCAGCAGCATTTTTGCAAATATTCTTGTCTTTTCCAATTCATTGCTAGTTGTCTCTTTCGAGATATTACAAGACAATATTAGAACATGTCTCAAATATCAGCTTCCCATTTCCAATTCATGCTATTAACTGAAAATTTCACAGGACAAAAGCACATCCTATGGATTGGCTTAAATCTACTATCCTTATTTTAGATCCTTGTAAGTTAATGAAAACCACAGCAGGTTTGAATTTTGTTTTCCTTTTTAATCTAAAGATATTATTTGTTTTGGCTTAAAGGGAATTGTGAGAAATACAGATATACTTAAAGAGAACACATTTAAGTGCTTTCTGAGGACAGCAAATGAACCTTAGCAGTGAGATCCTGCTGTATGTGAGGCTTTAAAATTGCAATGTACAAGTGCTTTACTGGGTTGTAAGTATAGGGGTGTAAAATTAGTTACATGTCCAAATGTGTGTAATCCAAGATGATATCCAGTTAAAAGTGGCTAATGCATAAGGAAAAAATTATTCTCAAAATTTAAAGGCATCAGTTTATATTCCCATCCAAGATTTCTAGTGACATCACACACCATGAAACAATAAAATCTAATAAAGCTTGTTCACTTCAACAGAAGTTTTAAAGTATGTTCAGAAAGACCCTCCCTCATCAGCGCTGCCTGACTTCAGCCTTGAAATCCTCAATCTGACAGTCATTCACCTCTTTTTTACCTCTCTTTCTACCACACACAACAGCATCTTTGCTTTTCCTTCCCAGCTTGCACCTACAGAATGCATCAGCCGTACCAACGCTCTGAAATATTTTATGTAGAGCATTCCCCATATTCACTGGCAAATACCAGAAACTGATGCAAGCCCTGATGTAAGTTTTCAATACAAAAATGAAATTAGAGCCTAGCTAGCTAGGAGCACTGCACATTGCATTTCAGAGCTCCATAACTCCATGGCTACAGGCAGTATAATTTCATAGTTCTCAGAATATGTGAAACTCAGGAGCTACTCAGAAACATAAACTGCAATTCCTGGATGTAAAGTGAAATATCTATTAGTTGTATGCATCAAAGTTTGTCCTCTCTAAAAGAATATACATTACAGAGAGATACTTCTGATACCTGACATATGGTCTTCTTTCGGGAAATCAGTGCTCTGTAAGTATTAAAAGAACTGTTCCATTCTCAACCTTAGGCAAAGGCAGAGTCCTTTTTGGCCTTGGTCTTGACAGAGTAAATTCATTAGTTTGAATTGTGTTTTTATTAATGCTAAAAGCCAGGAAAAAAAAGCCAGGACCAAACCCCATAATGCCATTGCTCTGCTATTCAGAAAAATTTGCTTGTCTATACTTTAAGTTCCCTGGGAGAAAGTCTGTCTTTCCAGCAGTTTCAGACTATGTGCAAGACAATAGAAACAATGCTTAGTTATAATAAATGCTTAACAATATTAACAGTGCCAGCGGATTCAGTTCTGGTCCATGTAATTGCAAAGTGTGTCCAGATTCTGCAATGATGCATATCTTGTAAATGCATATAATGATAAACAGATAATAAAGGTTGAATTAAACAAGTTGTGATGATCTTGGCCTTGTTACTGGCTGGCAGTCAGAGAGTGTATGTGAAATAAACCATCACCACAATTAGCACTGATTGGCACTCTACCATCTCCAAGGAGATCCAAGATGCTGACTCTCTCATTTCTGGGAATGGTCCCTCTGGGTCAGCGTTCAAAGCATTGACAGGTTGGTGCAGTACAGCCTTTAACGCGTAGTGTCCAAACTTTTTATTATTTGCCTACTAATTTCAACTTTGGGAGCTGTCAGTTCAGCCCTTTTTTTCCAAAACATAAAGGAGAAGTGCTTTTTAAATGGTTTGCTCACAAAATAATTGCAGAAGGATGGCCAGTTCCAACACAAAACCTAGACACAGCTTTATTAGGTACCTAAAAGAAGATATGGGTCTTCCTCCTAATTTATCATCAACATGTGTATTTGCGTCATTATGTCCCATGTCTCAGACACTGCACAGACCATCTCTAAGATCAGTGGTGCATCCACCCTGTAAAAAGCTATTTACCTCTATTCAATTGCATAAAACAGTTTAATCTAAAACCACAGCAATGCAGGGTAACCGTAGGCCTGCCTGGGTAAGAATTATTTGGGCTGTGCCAATAGATTTCCTGTCTGTTTCTTAAGTCTCCATATTTAGTCTCTGTAAGAACATTTGTCTGTTACTTATACTGAAACTATAGATGACAGGGCTTCCACAAAGGTGTATTAATACCTACTTAATGTTAAAGATGAACACAGATGCTTCATGAAAATGTGATGTACATGAAAGTGGACTCTATTGATGCTTCTCTGGAGGGCAAAANCGATCTAGATTGACAGAAAAAAAAAAAAAAGCCTTTAAATTCACTCATTAGTGATAGTCACTTGGTAGTATTCCCCGTTTTCCTGGTTTCTTTGAATTACAGAACATGCAGGTCTACTGGAAATAAAAAGTAAGGACACTCCTGATACAGGCACGTGCCTTTCTACTAGGATTGGGCATTGATGGGTAGAGTCTGTTACAATACAGGGAGCTAGAAGACAGCTGAATGAAACCTGAGACAAAAAGGAAGTTCTTTGTGCTAAATGATTAAAAGCTAAGGCACTTTGCCAGAGCATGCATGCATCATAGCACTCTACTTATTTGGGTGAAGAAATCCTCCAACTTCCACTTCTTGTGCACTGACAGATCAGCTCTGAGCCATCAATTATCCCCAAGCAACATGCCCAAGACCGCTGCTGTCAAATGCT
>VZTV01061360.1:0-10220 GCA_013400875.1 Anhinga rufa
AAGGCCAACAGCATACTGGCTTGCATTAGGGATAGTGTCGCCAGCAGGTGTAGGGAAGCGATCATTCCCCTGTACTCGAAGCTGGTGAGACTGCACGTCGAATATCGTGTTCAGTTTTGGGCCCCTCAGTACAAGAAAGACATTGAGCTGCTCTGCTTGTGCAAAGAATAGCAAAGAAGCTGGTGAAGGGTCTGGAGAGCAGGTCTGACGAGATGCAACTGAGGGAACTGGGGNTGGGGTTCTTTAGCCTGGAGAAGAGTAGTCTGAGGGGGGACCTTATCGCTCTCTACAACTACCTGAAAGGAGGTTGTAGTGAGGTGTGTGTTGGTCTCTTTTCCCAAATAATGAGTGATAGGCTGAGAGGAAATGGCCTCGAGCTCCACTAGGAGAGGTTTAGACTGGATATTAGGAAATATTATTTCACTGAAAGGATTGTCAGTGTTTGGAACAAGCTACCCAGGTAATTGGTTGAGTCACCATGCCTGGAGGTATTTAAAAGATGTGCAGATGTGACATTTACTCACGGACATGGTTTAGTGGGACTTGGCAGTGTTAAGTTTATGGTTGGACTCAATGATCCAACTATTTGATGAAACTTTTCCAACCTCCATGATTCTATGATTGAGCTGAGACACAGTGAGAAGGGCTCTGTTTTAATTTGATCTTTGGGAATAACAAAAGCCAAAGCTGACTTCAGGTAATTATTCTTACTCCTGTAGCAGAGGTGGAATAGAAAGTGGCTCACTGACTTCTATAGAAACAAGGGTAGATTCTTCTGTAGCTATTAATTTTTTATCAAATGAGATGTTTTGATATAACATGCTTTCTGGCATATAAGTAATCAAAAATCATATTTTATCTATAGCTTAGTAAGTTAAAATGCTTTTAAACATACAGGGAGATTTGATCAGTACTACTAACTAACCTTCTCCAAAGAAGCTGTTCATTTTGTAGATTTTCATAACCTGAGGAAGCTCTTACCAAGTAGTTAGGCTTCTCTGTTATCCCAGGCTAAAAGTCTTTGATTCCTGCATAAAACCAGAACTTTGCATAAAACAGGAGCGCAAATTTTAGAAGACACATCCGAAACTCTTCTAAAACTGCAAGGGCTGGAGGAACCAGTACGTCCTGGACATATCATAACAAGGGCTTATTACTCCCATTCTCTTATTCTTTCCAAGTCACATCTGATTTCTGTAATTCTTAGCAATTTATTCTTTGCAAATAACTTCTTTTTTAGCTGCAATATCTTTTATCTCTCTGTCATTGTTTGAAGGTACAGAGAGATGACTTGAACCTTTCTTGTGACACAGTTGAAAACTTCATCAAGCTGGCATATGAAAAAAATGAGAAGAGATAGTACTTAGGAGAGAACAGGTTCAAATTCTGAAAAAGAAAAAAGATTCTCAGAGAAGACAGGGCTAGAGGTGTCATCAAGGAGATGGACATATACTCCTGAATGGCTGGCCAAATTCTAAGGAGTGACAGTATTAACTGGTTTCAGAAACCAAACTGTGGTCTCAGCACATAAGACAAATCTTGGTCCATTTCTTCTGCAGAGAGGACTATTGTGGCTTGATCATTAGCATGACCTCTGTAATGGAGACTACAATTCAAGAGGGTACTAGAGGGAAAAACCTCCAAAGTAACAGCTGCTGAGCTGGTTCTGCAGTCAGTGGTAACAAATCTTCCTATATTGGTGTGAATCCAAGGAAGGAGATGACTTCACATAACTTAGCAGAAACTGGATTTTCCATGAGATAATTTGTCATAGCTCTGTGCCACAAACTGTGTAAATAACAGATTTTATTTCTGTTTTTCTTGGTGTTGTATCACTTTATTTCCATCTGGGTTCATACCAGAAGGTATGTTGGAAGGCAACATCATTGACTTTTTACTTCTTCACCATGGTGGATTATACTACCAGGTAGATGAAATATTCAGCATGATCTCTTTTACCTTTCTTGTTCCTATCTTCTCTTTGGTTTCCTGTTTCACTGCCTCACTCACTGTTTCAAAGTTAAATTTTTCTCCTAAAACTTTTGACCTTTCGAAAGTGTGTTTTATAATGCTTTTTTAGTTTCTCTGTACAGTGTGGCTAAATAGAATTGCCAGTTTTTATTCAGTACAAATAAAATTCTAAGTGAGGCTAGTGACCTTTAGGAGAAAATATTTGCCCTTTCATAAATGTTTTTTTTCCCAATTTAAACACAGAAACGAGGTAACAGTTTATTTTCTAACATTTCATGTACCATAAAAGTATCGTAGGATGAACAGAGTTAGTAGATACTTAATCTGACACCCTCCAAAAATACAGTTTGCATTTTCACTCAGATTTACCTCAGAAGGCAGGGCCTTGTAGCAGACATACACAATGCTCTGCATAGCAGCAGGGTGAGGAGCAGTGAAGGGTGAAGTGTGAAGAAGGAAATTACTTTCAGAAGTAATGATGACTGTGAGTTTACAGACCTTGCAATCATTTGGAGTCTATGAGATATATTTACTACCAAAATGTAGACAGGAAAGCAGTATTTGATTGGAATACACTGAAATGGTATGCAGCATCCTAGGGATGGACTTTGTCACATACCTCTTGCTGTGAGCTCTCTCAGACTATCAGAGGGCAACCACCCAAGCCATGGTTGTGGCACAGTCCTGGAGCAGTGCGCACAAATCATGCTTATTGGCTGCATGGCTGCTAAAGCAGGGGTCAAAATTGGAAGGCAACATCAGTGACATCCTTTGGCCTGACTCTGCAAGCCTCTGGGGAATGCTGGAGTCATCTACAGCCATACCTTGGGTGGCCAAGCAAACTCAGAGCACACTGCTGGCATTTCCCAAAGGACACATAGTACCCCATCAGGTTGCCCCAAGAGCTGCCATGTTTCTGGACACGTGCCAGTCACCCCCAACATAGCACCTGGCTGCATTGCCTCTTTTTTTCAGACAGCTACAGGCAGTTCAAGGCTCCTGCAGGCCTTTGTTCTCAGGCATGGACCTTACTCTGCACTTGGCCACCTGCCGCTGAAGAAACTGTCATTCAGAATATAAAGCTGACATGGGCCTGTCCCACAACGAAGCTTTGCATCTCAGACTGTACACATGCATTAGTTGGGGGAAAATGCCCTCACAAACACAGAGCAAACTTGCTGCCTGTTTTTCCATGAGCAGCAATAGAGATTCTGCAGGAGGTATTTCTTCTGAATATTACTTCTGAGTAAAGAGATGCATCTATGAGCACTTCCCAACAAACTGCACATCAGAGAAAATTGCTACTATTTAAAAATATCTTTTGAGGTAGGCAAAAAAGTCTGTGCCTGGGGAATGTGAATGAATCTGGGGAGTATTCATCTTAAAACATTGCATTGATATCACAATCTTCTACCTGGCAATAAAAGCTGCAAATAAATACAAGGCAATACAAGTCTTCTCTTGCATAAAACATTTCCCTTTGTGAAAAAATTAAGTCTTTTTCTGTCAAGGTTTTTAATCATTGTTTGCAAATGTTGAAACATTAAAATAACAAGATCAGAATCTGTCTTGCATATTATTACTCCTCTCAAAGATGCAAAGTTTCTTGTGTCTTGCAGTGGTCTAATATTTGTCTTTTCCTTTAGACTACTGAGCAAGCTACGTTATAGATAAGTAGCAACAGTTCCCAGTTCCTCCAAAGTCCATCTTACCAGAGCATTCCCCACCCTTTCTACTATTGATACCCTTAAGGGTATTAAAAAAGCATTCCAATGTTCAAAAAGAGCTGTGTATTGCTTTGTTCCACGTACATTGCTTAGTTACTATTCATTGCATCCTTCAGTCTGCACAACTGGGCTGTCACTTGAGGAGTGCATTCATCCCTTAATGAGGTCAAGACTAATTTTTCTGAGGGCAAATAAAAACTAGTAAAAATAGTAAGGTAATTCGCAGTCTCTTAACAATGATAGTGCTAACTAAGCTTTAAAATGAATGACAAGAATAATTCCCTATACGTTTATGTCAATATGGGGGGAAATGCAGCCATCAGAGAAAAGAAAGAAGCTATTTTTCCAGGGGGAAAACAAACAAACAAACAAACAATGAAAGTGCCTTTCTCCCCTTAAAACAGCAGTACTATCAAAACTCTAGGTCAGAAAGTGAACCGTTTCAAATTCTGATCAAAGTTCATCCCTTGTCCAGCAGAAATATGACTTCATCGGAGGTTGAAAACACATTTCATTGTGCTCTCCTGTCACTGTTATGATGGCATCACTCTGTGGAATTCCAGGTCTTTTTTTCCAAATTTTTTTCCCTTCCTTTAAAAACAATGAGGAGTCTTTATGACAATCCAAAAAATCCTCTTCCTAGAGAAATTTTTCACAAAATCACAGAATCACAGAATGGTAGGAGTTGGAAGGGACCTCCAGAGATCATCTTGTCCAACCCCCCTGCATGAGCAGGCACACCTAGAGCAGGGGGCATAGGACCGCGTCCAGGCGGGGTGTGAATGGCTCCACGGAAGGAGACTCCACAGCCTCTCTGGGCAGCCTGGGCCGCTGCTCTGGCACCCGCACAGGAAAGGGGTTTTGCCTCAGATTTCAGTGGAATTTCCTGTGTTCCAACTTGTGCCGATTGCCCCTTATCCTGTCATCGGGCAGCACTCAAAAGAGTCCAGTCCCATCCTCTTGACACCCACCCTTCAGATGTTTATAAGCATTGATGAGATTCCTCCCTCAGCCTTCTCTTCTCCAGGCTGAACAAACCCAGGTCTCTCAGCCTTTCCTCACCAGGGAGATGCTCCAGGCCCCTGAGCATCCTTGTGGCTCTGCGCTGGACTTGCTCCAGCAGCTCCCTGTCCTTCTGGCACTGGGGGGCCCAGCACTGGACACAGCACCCCAGCTGCGGCCTCCCCAGGGCAGAGCAGAGGGGCAGGATGACCTCCCTCGACCTTCCGGCCATGCTCCTTTTCATGCAGCCCAGGACACCGCTGCCCTTCTTGGCCCCGAGGGCACAGCGCTGGCTCAGGGTCACTGGCTGCCCACCAGCACTGCCAGGGCCTTCTCAGCAGAGCCGCTTCCCAGCAGGTCAGCCCCAGCCTGTGCTGGTGCCTGGGGCTGTTCCTCCCCACGTGCAGGACCTTGCACTTGCTCTTGTTGAATTTCATGAGGTTCCCCTCATCCCAGCTCTCCAGCCTGTCCAGGTCTCACTGGATGGCAGCACAGCCTTCTGGTGTATCACCCACTCCTCCCAGATTGGTAACATCAGCAAACTTGCTGAGGTAACACTCTGTCTATTCATCCAGGTCATTGATGAATATATTGAAAAGAACTGGACCCAGTACAGACCCTTTGGGGGATACCACTATTTACTGGTCTCCAACCAGACTCTTCCCCATTGATGACAACTCTCTGAGTTCTGTTGTTGAGCCAGTTCTCAATCCACCTCACTGTCCACTCATCCAACCCACACTTCCTTAGCTTGTCTATGAGGATGTTATCCAGACAGTGTCAAATGCCTTACTGAAGTAGAGATAAATAACATGTTTCCACATGTAACATCTGAAAACATATTTAGACCTTGATATTTTAATATATATTTTCAATAAAGTATCATAGAAGAATTAGTGGAAGTAAAGTTGCATGATACACAAACAGCAAAATGTTGTTTCAGATGTTATGGTTCTCCTGTTGTCAAGTTGTTTCAATTAATATGGAAAAAACTGGTACTGCAGATCATTCCAAAGAGCACATCAGATATAGTGTGAATGGCAAAAAGTTTTTACTCTCTCCCTTAGGTTTGGATTGTACATTCTTTTCAAGGAGTTTTCTCTGTTGATGCAGTAAACTACTCACATGTGGGTGAGTTCCAAAGCAAAATCACATAGTTGTGAATAGGGTGTGATCTGCTTGAACTAACAAGCACTGCTTGTCATAACCTGGTGTCAGCTTGCAGATGACCATGCAGATGAGTGTTGGTGTCTCAAAGCAGAATCTACTTGGGAGGGTAAATTGCTTATTTTAGCATCCATGGAGGAGGAAGGGCAGCTGTGAAGTCTGTGATCTGCTCTGTCCCGGGAACGGTTCCTCTGTGCTTATGTAATAAAGTGCAATTGAAATATACACAAGCTCTGTGGTACTCACTCTTCCTGTCCATCTTTCTTCAGGTGGAATGTTACATCTCCTCCTGCACCTCCTCTGTTTAAGCCAGGCTTACTGATTGTTATCCAGGTTAGCTTTCTGTAGCTCCTTCTGTCACAAGTGACTGACTGGTATGAAAAGGGGAGTTTTAATATTCATTTGCCTCTTCCTCTATCACCTTCTTCCTCAGAAAGAAGCACACATTGCATAAGAACCTTTCCTCTTTTTTTCAACAGTTCACATTAAATGTTATAAAATATATGAATTGTGCAACAGCTCTGCTAAGTTTACAGATAGAACGTATGGCATATTTCACATACCAGGATTCTACTGGATAACACTCATTTTGCCAAAATCGATTTTTTTTAAATATAAAAAAAAACCCTAGTTTTAGGTGAAATAGCTGTTTCTGGTTTTGGTTGGAAGTCCCACCCCCATGATCACAAAGATTGCACCATCATGTGTCAATCTCCAGGCTTGATCTCCTGGTGGATTTTGCTGACATACCAATAAACAGCTTTTCTATGAGTACTAAAATGTTGGAAAAACTATCCCACAAAATAATGAAATACACCAGCACCCTTATGAGTCTATCGGTCAAGGTCACAGTTTGTAATGAGGACTCATAACTCATTTATGTTAGCCAATGACAACTGTGCAGGCCTGCAACTGTTTACTGCCCATGCCAGAAGAAATAGCTCCTCTCAGCACATGGCCTGGCTTGATGCTGCTGCAGAGTCATTCTTCTACTTGCATCTTTTTTCTCCTGAAGAGTCAAATGCTCTTTCAGTATCTGCCTTTCCCCCTCACAGTGGTTCATTACAACCTGTAGTTAAAAGACCCAGATAGCTGGCCCATCCACTGGCTTTGACAGAGGGTATCTGTGAAGCACTCTCTTGTCATGATCCATCTCACACTACAGACCTACTCTGTTCCTCCAGACTGTACTTCTGGCTCATCAAAGCTGATCCTGAATAACACAGCTTACTGTTTAAACATATATGAATGCCAAAATAACAGCATTGGTCAAAGGCATCTTAAAAACACTGGAAGTTTTCAAAGATACTTTAAGTGTAATAAAAAGGAGTCTTAATATAATGGTAGTTGAAAGTTAAACTCCAGATATAGGTAAGATATGTTTTCACAGTCATCTGCAAGTTTTGGTATGTATGAGGCAATGTACAAATTTATAGAAAGTATAAAGAATCTAGAAATTATGATGGGTCTGGTAGGCATACATTACAGGGATTGAGAATTAAATTGTTCTTTCCACAGATTCTTCATGCACCCATATGAATTTTTAAAGTTCTCTGGAATTTCATGCAACTTGTAATGCAGTGGGGAAGTTGGGAGAATAAATCCACTGGCTCAGAAATGCAGTGTTTAGGATCATAAAGTTAGCAGTTACCTGTCCTCATCCCCAGTTGCCTCCCACCTCTTGCACCTCTGCTTGCCCTCTACAGAAGGGCATACTGACCCCGAAAGTCTGGAAAGATTCACCTATAAAACATCTGCTTGAAACATAATTTCCATTGCCCCATTTCTTATAAGAGCTCATTCCGTGGGTAATTGCCTTTGACAGGTCTGATGATTTTTGCTTTTGTTAAAAACATGTTAATTTTATGAGAAATGCAACACCATTTTTCATTACTTAAATCTCAAATTCCTATCAGATTGTTGAAACGTTCTCTTGAATGTGGCAATCTGTAAGTTCATGTAGTACCTGTTAATTCTTCAAGTTAGGACTCTACAGAGTTCTAAAGAAGTTTTGTAACAGTATATCCCTGTGCATCAGCATTTAGCTGCTTGAAGTTGGTTTGCTTAGATTATTTTACCCCACTGAGGCTGAGACAAGTTCATGGATTTTTGCCATTTCACTAAGCCTCTAATTATCTGAAAAGTGTGAAGTTACCTTCAGAAAGTTCATTTAAATGCAAGTGGATCGGCTTTGTCAGAGTGGGCAGCGGAGGGGGAGGTGCTGATCTCCTCTCTCTGGTGACCAGTGACAGGACACAAGGAAATGGAATGAAGCTGTGTCAGGGGAAGTTCAGACTGGACATTAGGAAAAGGTTCTTCACTGAGAGGGACACTGGAACAGGCTCCCCAGGGAAATGGTCATGGCACCAAGCCTGTCAGAGTTCAAGGAGCATCTGTGTGATGCTCTTAATCATATGGTTCAGTTTTAGGCAGTCCTGAGAGGAGCGGGGAGTTGGACTCGATGATCCTTATGGGCTCCTTCCAACTTGAGATATTCTATGATTCTGTTATTCTAGGGTAAGCTACTGGGAACTCTGTCTACCCTTAAAGTTTCAAATTTCATTCAGAGATTCTTCTACAAGGAACAGATTAATTGCTTACACTAAATACACTAAATAAGTGAATATTTTATTTGTCTTCACTTAGAGTAAAAAATTAGATTTTTGCAGCTATGCTAGCAATTCTCTGATAGTACTGCTCTGCCTATTTGGTTAATGCCATCTGGTTTAGTTTATTACACATTTTTGCAATGCCTACTTTTCTATAACAAGAATGTAATTGACCACTTTTATAATCCTGACTTAGTCACGTCCTTTTCTTTGGTTTTTTTTTCAAGCTATTCATAAATGTCAACTTTCAAGGAAAAATCTCCTAGTTACTGCAGTGAGTAGTTATTCTAATGCACAGTAAAACAAAGACAAGCTTAATTTTTGGTACTTCCCATGTCTTCCCAAAATTACTTGTAGTCTTTAAAGATTTTGAAGAATAGTGGGTCATCTGCAGTGTAAAATTAATAACAAGCATAGATAAAAGCAATATGCATTTAATTATACCTCAATGTGACTTGTTAAAAGAAGAAAACTACCAATATTGTCTTTGACTTTATAGTATACAGGTCAACTCTTCAGCAAAGTTCTCAGAGTTGCTCTAAACTCTTTTTTCTGTAACGCATACAAAGAGTAGGACATAGATTGGTCAACTGCTTTGCGGAAACAGCTGCCTTTCCTGCTGACTATCACTTTGCTGATTCCTTGTTCTCTTCTACTGATTTGCCTGTGTCTATCACTTGGTTTATATTTGGGCAATGCACCTCACAAGCCTAAATTTACCCTATTATCCTCTGTTTGGACAATACTTAGGAGAGTGAGGATCCAGTCTGCTACAGGAAATAATAGAATTGCTCTACAGATTCTTAACTGGACCATTGTACAGTGGTTTCTCTTCCAAGATGTAGGCTTCATTAACTCTGGAAAAGGCCTCTCTGGGAATTTCCTTACGAAAGTGTTACCTGTAACATCAGTTTTGCCTCTAGCTTAGGAAGTAGGCATAACCACTTTTTAAAACAATGTATTACTACTTAGTGTTAAGACTACCTTTAAAAACATACTTTAAAGAAGATTATGTCTTTAACACAATAGGAATAAATTTGTGCTTACTGAAGCCATTTTTAAGAGCATTTGCTTTCTCTTACAGGCTGTATAAGCACATAAGCAGAATCCCTCAGGGCATCATAAATATTGCCATGTCCCTAGGTGTTGAATCTCATGTTCAGACCTACAAGATAACTGAAAGATGCATAAAACTCCATGTGGGCAGAGAGGTACCTTCAGACTTTGTATCTGAGAAGGCTGATGTGTTTTGTTTGTTTTAGCAAGTACTTAAAATGCTTTTGTGTCTTTTAAAGCAAAAAAACCCCCACATTTGTATTGTCTTTCTTGGTTTTGCCTATGAATAATTAACATGAGCACAGGCAGGAAACCTGTCCCCCTACAGTCATTCTTCGCAAACTCCAGAATCCTTTCTTCAGGGTTTTCCTAGAGTGGCTGGTTCTGCAAGGTGTGTCTGGGCATGCTGTGGAGGCCAGGTTGCTGCAACCAACCTTTGAAAAACACATGGAGGACATCCTTCTCTTTAGCCTCAGATCCCAAACTGCCTATTACTCAGATCCTGAGGTGCCTATTATATTCCTGGAGAAACTAATTTCAAAAATGTAAAGAAAATACACACTGAAAAAAACCACAATTACTTCAGTTTTTATCCTTCATTTGACAGAAACCAGCCTGTTCCCCAAAACAGCATAGGTACTTTAGTAAAAAACTTCAATCACAGAATTTATATATTTATATATTTAAG
>VZTV01061362.1:4772-17379 GCA_013400875.1 Anhinga rufa
GATCCTGGGGGTCTCCCGCGGCGCCTCCGTCAAGGACATCAAGAAGGCGTACCGCAAGCTGGCGCTGCAGCTCCATCCCGACAGGAACCCCGACGACCCCCGGGCGCAGGAGAAGTTCCAGGACCTGGGGGCCGCCTACGAGGTGAGGCGGGGCGGGGGCGCCGGGCCGGGCCGGGCCGGGCATGGCGGAGCGAGGCCGCCGCCGCGGGGGAGAGGGGCGAAGCCGTGAGGCGCTGGGGGGGGCCGCGGCCTCCCGGCCCTGTGGTAGAAGGCGCCGAGAGCGCGGAGCTGCGCTGGGCCGGCAGGCGTGGTGCGCGGCTCCCTCCTGTAGCGCCCCCGAGGAGGGGCAAGGAGGGCTTCCAGGAAAGGCAAGGGCCCCCGTGTAAAGCAGAGGTGCCGTCCCTCCTCCCCCGTCACTGCGCCCAGCCTCGGGAGTCCTGCCAAATAAAAGCGGCGGCTGTCAGGCTGGTGAGGGAGCTCCTCTTGCCAGGGGACGCTAAAAGACCTCAGCTCACCTGGCCAGGGGGAAGCGAAGGCAGCAAGCTAAAGTTATTTGGCACTTACTAATAATTCTTTGAGGAAGAAATAGCGTTGCGCCAGCTGTAAGTACGGGCACAGGAGCAAGCGTGTGTATGTGTAGGGCCCGGCTCTAAGTCTGAGGTGGGTGGCTTGCCTTTTAGAAGGTGTTAAGGTGGGAAAAATAAGCGTTAAGTCACCTATGCGTGAGGATTCCTGTGGCGATAGAGTAGCGTACAAATGATACCTGACACTAATAGCACAGTGCGTTATATAAATCACAAACAGATAACTGAATTCGCCAAATGTTTTCAGTCAAAGCCTGCCTTCTCTGCCACCCACGTACCTGTGGATGCAATTTAGGCAGGGTGAGGGGATCTGTCTATTCCACATCCTCTGTCCTTTTTGTCTCTCTCTTGTCACCGTTGGTGTCCATCTGCTCCTGCCATCCCCCGAGGAGCAGAGGGCCCCTGAGGAAGGCGGTGATGACCAGCAGGAATTGGTAGCAGTGGCTCCACCAGGAGCTTGCCTGCCCTGGTGGGCTGTATGGGTGGGAGGTTCGTGTCCTCTTTGAGAAGTCGAGCCTCAGAAGGAAAGGGTTCACACTCCCACTGCGGTCTGATGGTGCTGCTCGGCCTGCCGCCGTAGCGGATTCCTGCTCCATCCCTGATACTCACCTGCTCTTCAGATACGCAAGTATAAAGCAAATGAGGAAGTGAGAGAAACAGCTTGAATGCATTCCTCTTTGGCCAGAAAAAAAACCTACATTAGCTTTATTTTTGTATCAGAGCTGGGACCTCTTTTTAGTTTAGACTTAACTATTCGTAAATAGACTGGCTGAACTCTCACAGGGAAACTGGTGAATGTAAAGAATTAATTTTTTTTGTGGAAAAAGTATGCGTTACCTGTCACTTGCAGCATCTGAAGATTGATGCCTGCGGTTTACTTCGAAGCTGTGAGTTTGCCATTTCTGTGAGTTGGGATTTTGTCACGTTTGATGGCACTTTATGCATGGGAAGCATTTCTCTACCTCCTCCCAAGTCCCAGTTTATTTAAGTCTTTACCATAATAACAGTTGGGAGTACTCTTTCTATTAAAAATATTGGGGAGAAAATGATTGTAAAATCAAATCAGCAGGGCATGTGGTGGCAGGAGTAGCTGAATATTAACTTTTATGAGCCGTGAATGAGCCTGCCTCCCCCTAACCAGGGTATTATTGAAGCACAGCAGTGTCCTTGCTCAACATACAGTGGGGTTCTAGTGCTAATGCAGACAATATGAATGCAACATGTTCTTGCTGGGTGCTGGTGAAAGTTAAACTAGGAAACATCCCTTCAAAGTCTTCATTCGTGTGCCTCTTGCTGGAGAGAGATGCATCGGAATATTGAAATCCAGTAATTATGTACATGGTTTTTAAAATAAGCTTGAAAGAAGTAACATTTTGATGTCCTGCAAGGTCTTTGTCTCTTTGTTTAGCCAGCACAGCTTGCAGATCCTTCTGCTAAACCAGCTATGAGATGCGGTGTGTTGATTTAATTGCTTTGGGCAAAAGGGAGCTAGAATTGTTTCCCTTGTAACCGAAACCAGGACGCTTTTTGCCATAAAGCAACAGCCTCCGTTAGCAGTACGGCTGTTCAGGGTTTGGCTAGCTGACTATCTATAGCAAAGTCTTCAAAAAAACATATGGGGATAGCAGATTAATTAAACTACTTGGTCTCCTTCATTTTAACAGCGTGACCCACAGCTCTGTGGTTCGAACACAGCTTCAATTCGAAAGGAGACTGATCTCATGTGAGGGAACCGAGACTCCTCTAGGTGTAGTCGTTAGTCTCAGGATGGTTTGGGGGTGGATTTTCCGTGGGGTTTTTCCTAAGCTTATCCACTGTAGTTGCTTTGCTTTCAAGGCAACTTAACATAACAAACAAGAACTCTCTTCACAGTTCTTGGAGTTGTGTTCTCCAGCAGCCTGCAGAAAGAAGGAAAATGAATGGAAAGGCAAATACTTTGTGTTCTTGGTTCCTTTCTTATTGCTTGTGGTATCATCAGCACTGAAGAATTTTGCTCTGACACCAACAGATCACAAAAGGGAAAGCTTATCCCAGTTTTAGGAAATGTGTGTTTTAATGCAAAATCTGAAGTGACAAATGGAGAATTGAACTCCTACCTGCTGGATGGAGTGAGTAAAGTCACTGTTGGGTTTTTTCCCCTGTTGCTAGCATTTATCATTGGTTACAATATCAGGCTGGTTTTCATTGCTAAGCCAGCTTCTCCACCTGTTTCCACTCCTCTCTAGCCTTCTGAAAGCTAGCCTGACAATTTTAACCTTCCCAAATATGATCAACAGGGAAGGAAGACTAAATGTGACCAGAAACTTCTGGATCTCTGGGGGAGGATACTTGGGAATTAAAATTAAAGCTTTACAGTCCTGAAAGTCGTGTGTTGGGATGTGTTATTCTGCCTCAGTGCTGAAGTTACTTCTAACTTTTGCTGCCGTTAGTCTGTAGGGCCCGCATTCAAACTGGTGCAGAGTTACCGTATTTGGCAGGTTTGGCTTGGTAGGCAAACTTGTCAGCATTGCCAGTTGTTACAAAACAGTAGCCAGAGAAACACATGTTCTGCTTGCTTGAAGAACAAACTGAGAAACAGGGGTGGTGGTATGTGATTTATTTTTTTTATCAGTGTGTCCTGTTTTGTAGGAACTGATTTGAATTATTCATTCTGATTCTTTTTTTAATCCTTAAGATAAACTCAGTATTGTTTATATTTTCTGTATTGCTTCTGCTGTTTTAATAAACTAATTGTACTTTTTATGGGTTTAACTGATAAATGTTTAACTTTTCTAGTCCAGCGCAGCAAGCGAGTTCTAGCCAGTACTTCTGTAATGTAAAGTATTGCTGCTTGTCCCCCAGTGAAGAGTACTGGAGAGATTCCTCTCAGCTGTGTTTAAATAACCCAGCTCAGCCGTGGGTGAGTATCTTGTTGGCTTGTATCCCTTTGCCAGGTGCTGTCAGATGAGGAGAAGAGGAAGCAGTATGATGCGTATGGTGAGGAGGGATTGAAGGACGGGCACCAGAGCTCCCATGGAGACATCTTCTCACAGTAAGGAGATTTTGCCACTTCACTCTATTCTACAGTTGGTGCTCTAATTTTGTGATGCTCGTGCACACGTTTGATGTGGGCAAATTCAACATTAAGGTCTGTCACCCAGTCAGGAGGCGCTGATCTGAAGTGACAGCTGAGAATTTCAGTAAATACATTTACAGTGGATATCCCATGTGCAGTTTTCAGTTGTCTGTCTTGCATCAGTCCTTGCATCAGTTTGGGGATCACCTTCCCTTTTGCAAAGTAACGCTGTAGTGGCTTATGCTATGTTTCAGAGCAGCTGTAGAATTTGGATTGTTAAAATCTGAAGGCACTTGGACGTTGCTCAGGCAGAACCTGACTTTCTATTTGTTTAAGGCCCTTTTTGGTTCTGCTAGGTGCAAATTTACTAAAACAGTTCCTGAAGTTGCTCCTCTCATGTAATCCTTCTGGGTGAGAAATCACAGCGTGTACCGGTCTGTTTTGAGGAAAAATAGGCAAACTTGCTAGGAAGTCTTTTCTCATCCCTGCTTTGTCCCCAAACTACTGGAAACCAAGCTGTTAGCATTGACTTGCAGTACCAGAGATGGAGCGCTACTCGGAGCTTGCACCTTGCGGTGGTGGTAGCTGAGCAGCAGTGCAGTATGGAGAATTCCATTAGGCAGTAGTCAGATTTTGAGGTGTTGGCATTCGACTCCTCCAGAACTTGTTTTCTTTAGTACAAAAAACTCTTCCAAAGTGACTGCTTTGTTTGAAGGCATTAGCTTGTGTCCTGGAGGAGCAAGAAGAGGCGTCTGGATTTACTACGGTGCTTTTGTACTGTGAGGAGGCTGATCTCCAGGGGGCTAGAAGTATTTGCCAAGCAGCACGTTGCCGCCGCCTTGAGCGGCTCCTTCATCAAAGCCTTGTTTGATCAGAATTCTGTCTGAACTAATTGATGTGCTTTACTCCAGCTTCTTTGGGGACTTTGGATTCATGTTTGGAGGTAACCCTCGCCAACAAGACAGGAACATTCCCCGAGGAAGTGACATCATCGTGGACCTAGAGGTTACACTGGAGGAAGTGTATTCAGGAAACTTTGTAGAAGTAAGTTTGACTGCTTGCCTGTCAGTCTCTCCATTGTGTTCTCAGGTTTGAAATGCCTGGCCTCTGCTCAGAATTATATCTTCTCCCAAAGAATAAAACTAAAATAGATGCTAGTTTTCTCCAGTATCTGGCAGTGACAGTGGAAGATGTGATGCTATTTGCTAGTAGATAACTGAAGAAACAATACATTTATTCATCTTTGCTATCTGGCAGTTCTCTATAAAGTGATGCTTCCCGTGATGATAGCTTATTTATTGGCCTTCAGTGACTAGCTGTAGCTTTTTAAACTGCGGTAGCCACTTGGAAAAGGTGTAAGTGGTGTCTCTCTAGAATGCAGTGATATTTAAGGGCCCATTCGTAAGCCTTAAATTCATTTTGCAATTCTTGCAAAACCATGCTAAGGATTTTCCCTAGCCTCTTTATATGGCCAAAAGTGTCATTGCAAATGTCTGGATTACATACTTGGCAAATGTATGGTGGCCTTTTTTTTAAGCAAGCTACACTTCTGGTGCTGACAATCTCTGCTCTTCTGCATGTTAGAATTTGCATTGATTGAGTCTGTGTTGTGAGTGTCCAGGTAAATGGGGAACTCTGAATAATTTTGCCCATTGTGTGGAACGAGGAAGCTATTGTAACCAAAGGTGTCAGATGTTTCATCCTAATGTGCCAGAAGAAGAAAGAAAATAGTAATAGTGGCGTCAGAGACAGCTGTGGGTTTTTTTTTCTGGTATTTTCGTATTTAATATGTGGTCAGCAAGAGGTTTAAGATTAAAAACTAATCAGGCATGTTTTGTCAAGACCACGTGGAGATACTGTGGAGGCAGCAGGGAGTGCATTAAAACAAAAAAAAGCCGCACAAACAAACTATGTTCAGACTGTTTTGAGAAATCCAGACTCCTGTGGAGACCCGGGATTGCTGGCCTGCATGCTGGTGTTAACCTCTTCCTGTCTCGCACAGGTTGTCAGGAACAAGCCAGTGGCACGACAGGCACCTGGCAAACGGAAATGCAATTGCCGGCAGGAGATGAGGACCACCCAGTTGGGTCCAGGACGGTTCCAGATGACTCAAGAAGTTGTTTGTGATGAATGTCCCAATGTCAAGTGAGTTTTATGCTTTTTACTGCTATATGGATGTTTACTCAAAACCTGCCACTAGATGGAGGAAAGTGCCTGTCCTACCAGTAAGACCTGGGGAATTTTGAGAATCTTAGAATCATAGAAGCACAGAATGGTTTAGGTTGGAAGGGACCTTTAGAGGCCATCTAGTCCAACACCCCTGCAGTGAGTGGGACTGCCCCAACTAGAGCAGGTTGCTCAGAGCCCCGTCCAACCTGACCTGGAATGTTTCCAGGGATGGGGCATCAACCACCTCTCTGGGCAACCTGGGACAGTGTCTCACCACCCTCAGTGTAAAACATTTCTCCCTTATATCCAGTCTAAACCTCCCCTCCTCTAGTTTAAAACCGTTACCCCTTGTCCTGTCACAACAGGCCTTGCTAAAGAGATCGCCCCTATCTTTCCTATAGTCCCCCTTTAAGCACTGGAAGGCTGCAATAAGGTCTCCCCGCAGCCTTCTCTTCTCCAGGCTGAACAACCCCAACGCTCTCAGCCTGTCCTCATAGGAGAGGTGCTCCAGCCCCTGATCACCTCCGTGGCCTCCTCTGGCCCCGCTCCAGCAGGTCCATGTCCTGTCTGTGCTGGGGGCTCCAGAGCTGGACGCGGCGCTGCAGGGGGGTCTCACCCGAGCGGGGCAGAGGGGCAGAATCCCCTCCCTCGCCCTGCTGCCCACGCTGCTGGGGATGCAGCCCAGGGCACGGCTGGCTTTCTGGGCTGCCAGTGCACATTGTTGGCTCATGTGCAGCTTTTCGCTCACCAGTACCCCCAAGTCCTTCTCCGCAGGGCTGCTCTCCATCCTTTCATCCCCCAGCCTGTATTGATACCAGGGGTTGCCCCGACCCAGGTGCAGGACCCTGCACTTGGCCTTGTTGAACCTCATGAGGTTCACATAGGCCCACCTCTCCAGCCTGGCCAGGTCTCCCTGGATGACATTGCGTCCCTCAGGTGTGTCAGCCGCACCGCTCAGCTTGGTGTCATCTGCAAACTTGCTGAGGGTGCCCTCGATCCCACTGTCTATGTCGCTGATGAAGATATTAAACAGTGCTGGTCCCAGTACGGACCTCTGAGGGACGCCACTTGTCACCGGTCTCCATCTAGACATTGAGCCATTCACCACTACCCTCTGGGTGCGACCATCTAGCCAGTTCCTTACCCGCCTAACAGTCCTCCCATCAGATCTGTATATCTCCAATTTAGGGAGAAGGATGTTTTGGGGGACCGTGTCCAGGGCCATACAGAAGTCCAGAGAGGTGACATCTGTAGCTCTTCTCTTGTCCACTGATGCAGTCACGCCATCACGGAAGGCCACTAGGTTGGTCGGGCAGGACTTGCTCTTGGTGAAGCCAAGGTTAACACAGGTCTCTGATTTCCAGGGAGCCAGTCTGTTCTTACGGTAGAGAGGGCCATCTCTATTAGATGTAGAGCTCCCCAATTTGCTCTTTCAGCCTCTTATTCCTTGATAAACCACTTATACTACAGCAGAAATTTCATGAGTAAATCTGAGTAAACAAAGAGGGAAGCCCACAGTCTCCAGCTGAGAACAGTTGGACATGGAATGATGTGTTGTAGTCGCACATGCAGATGTTGACTGTGCATTTAGGAGCTTAACTTTGCCTTCTCTACTAGATGAGTAGCAGCACACAAGAAAGGCAGCACTTGCCCTCCAGTTTTAGATGTGAGTAAGGAGAGAGCGTGTGTTAACTATCGCGGGTGTTCTCATTACCCCAGTAATGTAAGTAGGTGCTACCGCCTATGGTTGAAAACTTAGTGCTTGCTTGCTCTTCCCCTCTGCAGGCTTGTGAATGAGGAACGAACACTAGAAGTGGAGATAGAACCAGGCGTGAGGGATGGTATGGAGTATCCCTTCATTGGTGAAGGTACGTATGCGGGCACTGTCCTGCTGCTCAGCTTTGACTTGCTCCTTTTCCGTGATGCAAGGCTGGTCTTCGTGGCAGTGAAAGTGTTCCAGCCCTGCTCTGGGTGACTGATGAGCACATGTGGTTTTAAGTGCTGTGTCCTCTGCATGCTGCTGAAATCCAGGAGCTCTTTGCTAAGTCTGGATAATGCTCTTGAGTTCTGTTCCCTTTGCTGGTACTGGGGACGCACACACACACAGGGGGGAAAAAAGCTCTAAATCTGATGTTTCAGATAACTTTTGAGTAGGAGCATCTGTTCCAGGCTTGAGTATGTGAGGGAATCCCCTCTGCCCAAGGAGATGAAGTCCTTCAACAAGTAAAGGACATCATTAACATGCAGGCAAGTCTTTTGGAACAGCAGAGAGGTATGAGCTCATTGAGGCAATGCTTGGAAAGTCCTAGGCTCTTTAATAAAAGATACATGTAAGCAGGGTTTTAGTTGTGTAAAGATCAACTAGTTGTTTTTTTCCTTTAACACGTGAGCTGCAAATCTCTGTTTAATATGCTGCTTGTTTCTTCAGTTGTTACTAACTAGCTTCTTTAAAGAGAGCTTTGCCTTCTTTTTAACAGGTGAACCCCATGTGGATGGGGAGCCAGGCGATTTGCGCTTCCGAATAAAAGTTCTTAAGTAAGTAACTGGCCTAGTTAGACCACTCTTTCTGGTTACTATAAAGGAAGCTTGAAGCAATTTTCTGGTCAGTGTTGCCTCCTTGCCTAGCATGTAGATTGCCCTTCAGCAGAGCTGGTGCAGCCAGGGCTCTATTACTCAGGGCTGTGCAGGATGTTCAACCCCGATGATGCTGGGGTAGCTGGATTCAGCACTGTTAAGATGCCACGATAATTCCACTTTTATTTCATTTGGCTTGAATGCTGGCATGCATTAGTAGCTCCTGTGTGAATCACATGAAATATCTTATTTTTCCATAAACATACTATCTCCCTATCATAAGGAAGTGTACTACTAAGAAAATTGTTCTGTGACTCAAACAACTTCTTGACACGCCTCACCACTCATTGCCCTAGAAATAGAAAGGTTATTTAGTAGTACATCCCTTGCACAGGAAAATGAAGTTAAATTTCATTCATTCTTCACTTCCTCTCTGACTTGTGAATTCTCCAAACTCACAAATGGAGAGAGGAAGCTAAAGGAGCTGTTTCCCCTATGGGGAAGGAGAAAAGTTCCAATGTCTTTTATTTCCACAGGCACCCAGTCTTTGAAAGAAGAGGAGATGACTTGTATACAAATGTGACAATCTCGCTGGTCGAGGCACTTACAGGCTTTGAAATGGATATCGCCCACTTGGATGGGCACAAGGTGAGGCAAAGGTTTGCTTTCTCACTGTGTGTAGAGAAAATTTAACTGCAGGTCTCCTGTGCTGAGGGTTAGCTTGTCTGGGGTCTGTGCACCTGCTGGCTGTATACATATCCCCTCCGCTAGAGCCTTCCAGACCAGTTCCCGTGCAGCCAAAACAGGCTCTGTTACAAGGGGTGCACAGCATGGGTCTCGGTTTCAGCCTGTCACGGCAGATACTGCATGTGTTTTCTTGGGTGGTGTTAGTTCTGGCATGTGTCCTGGCAGTAGCAATTCCTGGACCCCTTGAATATTACTGACATTGGCAAGGAATCAGTATCAGTTGAGCTTTCCAGTGGGCTGGAAAAGGGCATTGGAGTATTGGCGTACACACACGGACCACTAGTAATGTTCTGAAATTTCTTTTGCCTCTAGGTGCACATTGCTCGGGATAAAATTACGAAACCTGGGGCCAAACTGTGGAAGAAAGGAGAAGGTCTTCCAAATTTTGATAACAATAATATTAAAGGCTCACTAATAATAACATTTGATGTGGAGTTCCCCAAAGACCAACTGACAAATGAACAGCGGGAAGGTGCGTGTTTTAAAGCTCTGTCATGGCAGCGGGCTGCACAGACTTCTCGCCAAAGCTGATAAGAAGTTGGCACAACCAAAACTGTAGCGGTCAGGAGGGGTTCTCCTTTCCCTCTGCCTCTTGTGCAACATAACATGCTTGGCCGATGCCCTGTGATTAACTTCCATTTCCCTTTGAAGCAAGTGAGCTTCGCTGCTGCAGTTGTAGGGAACCGGATTAGGTTGGGATATGTGCCACTGGTGGGATGTAGCACTTGGCAAGTTTGCAGGTGCTTTGTTTTGTAGCTGGCCATCTGTCTGAACTGAAAGACTTGCTGGGCTTAGCCTTGTCCGCTTTGCCTCTGCTGGAATGGGATCACAAGCTTTTTTCCAGCCCCTGCTTCTGCTTTCTTGGAGGCAAGACTTGTGAATAATCCCTCTACTGTCAAGGGCAAAGAGTGTCATGCAGCATCAGGAGGATTGTTCTCTACATCTCCTTCTACCCTGAGTGCTTTGTGGCCCTATAGGGAAAGGGGTGCAGGTATTTCATAGGAGAGATCTGCTTCTCAGCTTCAGTGCTCAAATAGAAACTTGATGAACCAGGAGAGTAAATACTATACTCCTAGCTGGAAATTCCTCTTTGCGTCAGCAGTCTCTGCAGTAGGTTCTGCTGCTCTGCATAAGGCATCAGAGTAGGCATCAAGGGCCCCATCCTCTGCCACAGGGCAAAAAAGCTCCTGGCAAGTACCAGTGCAGCTCTTCAGAAAATTCCGGTCCTCAGAACTTCTCCCTGCTGATCAGGGCTATCATACTTTCTTCTTCTGAAGGTGCCCTTTTAGTGGATTCTGGCAGCTGTCCTGGTAGAATGAGGCAAATGCGTGAGTTTCCTGGACTCCTCAAGCTTGTAGAGGGAAGCCAAGCTCTGGGTGGGTTTTTTTTCCAGCCCTATGGCACTTACTGCCACGTTGACGATGCTATGCTAGCTACCACTCGGATCCCAGTTGGTAGCTGCAGCCCCAGGGTTGACTGATGTTCTGTGGCTCTTTCTGCAGCTGTTCAGACTGTGAGGTCTGTGCTTTGAGTGAACCTGTTTTGTGTTTTGATCTCTATGCTTTCCTGTGTTATGTCCAGCGAGGGCTGCGGAGCACAGTGACTGCATCAGTGTGAAGTCTCATTCCAGGCTCTGGTGCCTGCCTTGAAGCTTCATAAGGCAACAGCACCTCTCAAACGGACAATGAGGTTTTTCCAGCTGTTGCTCTTGGCAGTTTGTGAAAAGACCAGGCAAAGAGCAGTGACAGAAGCCTCGGTGTTTGTCAGAGTTGCTCGCACGCCTTTACAGATATCCCAGGAACAGAGAGGCTGGTGGTACTGGCATGAGTGTATTCAGGCATGGGGCCTTTGGGTGTTACACTCCTTCCCAAAGCAATGCCACGCTTCCCAGGGGAAGGTGACTGGGTAGGTAGTCAGATGCATTTCTGTGTGCTAGAGTATCTCCAAACATCCAGTGATTTAAGGAGTTTTAAGGAGGGAATAGGTCCATTCATGTTGTGTGGTAGCAGTTCAGTGTACACATTCAAAGGAAGACTGTAGGCTTCAGAATTCAAAACATCCCCTTTTTTCTTATTGTTGGCAGTAGTCCTAATAACTTATCTCCTGTACAACATGTACAGCTCCTGGGGCAGGGAGAAGATACTCTGACTCCAAGAGCACCACTCTGGTTAGTCTAAGCTTTAGAGTCACAGAAATAATATGTGTTCTTTCCTGCCAGTGAGACATCGGGGAATTTATTGCCTCTTGATAGGGGTGACTTTCTCTTTGATATACTTCTTGTTCATCTCTACCAATACTTGCTTATTGTCTGCTTTGGAGCTTTGGATCCGATGCTTTAATCCTGGAGTGTTCCGAGAGCAACAGCAGGCACTGAAGTGCTCAGGTTGTGTTGTAATGTCACCTGTTGGTGATGTCAGAAAAATCTCAAAGTCAGCTGTAGTTAAAAAAAAAAAATGCCTGAGGTACAGTAGCACCAAATGTCAGGATTCCTGGCTGGAATTCCTGATTGTCACATCAAATATGTGAAATATCCTGTGCGCTAATGAGGGTGTCCTTCAGGCCGGCAGGCAGCTGCCTAGACCTATCTAGCAGGAAATGAGGTATGGGAATGGTGTTAATCCCACTTTTTCAGGGTTACTAGAGCACACCTTTCTCCAGCTATGTCCTTCCTTTCAAAGAACTACACATCCAGGAGGCACATCCTCTTACCCATCATGCAGGAAGTGGCTTTGAGCCCCTCTGGCTGTGGAGGGGAAGTGAACTTGCCTTGCAGTCTTCTGGGGAATGACCTGTCCTTAAGGATTAGCAGCTCCTGTATAGGGGCTTATTTTGCCCTGCTGTTGAGGATCTTTCTAAAAGAGTTCAGGATTCTCTGGCAAGCAAGCAAGAAGCACGAATAGTTCTTGCCTGGCAGAGAACTGTCTCTGTTCCACTTACTACTTCCAGGACAGTTTTCTAGCATTTTAACAGAGCTACGGTGACCCTTGTGCATCAAATCACCAGCCTTAAAGGACAGCATTAGTACTTGTGGCCGGAATGATTTAAGGGTAGACAAGCAGGACAAGGTTTGCAGGGAAACGTACTCTCTTAGCTGGGTTTCCTGAAGAAGGACTTGCATGCCTGAAAGCTTGAGGTGTTTTTTCTATGCAAGTAAACTGGTTGATTTAATTACCTGATCCTCCCTCTCCCTGCATATGTACCTCACTTAAAGTTAACAACTACTGCAGTATTTTCCAGGCAGCCTAATCTGACTTGTGGTACAAACATGTAAAGCATTCAGCCCGCCCCTCACCGTGACTCTGGCTTCAGGGGAGCAGCAGAGCAAGCTGATACTGAGGCAGGACTGCGATCCTGTCTTCTGTCCTGTTGAGGTGCAAGCCAGCTGCTTGTGTGCTTTGTTGAAAGACTGATGATGTTTTGGGGACATCCAACAGCAGAATTATAGCAGTTTAGCTTAATTTTTTTATTATTATTTGAA
>VZTV01061363.1:0-27064 GCA_013400875.1 Anhinga rufa
AGGGTGCACTTGATCCCACATATGTATGTAAAAATATTTTTCAAATGCAATTTTAGGGCTAAGACCAAGTCTGGAGTATTCAATGGATGGGGAATAGGATATAGCAAAACTACAAATGAATGCATGCAGAGTGCATGCAGAACTAACTGCATGCATTTCAGCTACTGAGCATTTTCAAGAATCAAGCCTAAAATGCAAACTGAGTAATAGATAAATGATTTTAAATGTAGTGGCCACTGGAGGTTGACTTTGCTTTTCCCTCCATGCCTTTGTCCTACCTGGGAGGCTGCCAGTCTATATTGTCTCCCATGCTGCACCAGACTGTCGTGTGAGTCACAGCCTCCCTGCATGTTTCCAGTTCCTCACCAGCAGCCAGCACGTGCGCTTTTGCTGCTGTTTCCTCTGCATTTCTCTTTACTTACATTGGAAAACCAGTTTGAGTTTTGAAGCTTTGCAAGCTAGTGCATGTTTAACAACATATGCTCCTGAAGGGCTTGTGAGTCTTTGTATTGCTAATGACTTCTTAAGAAGGACTGCAACATTTCATAGAGCCTGGGACATGGCATTTGCCATATTTACATCTTGTGTTTGGTTTGCTGGTAGTCACTTGCAATATGAGAACGATCAGCTGAGTTTCCCTGAGATGGAACTAAACCCCAGCCCAGTTCTGGAAAGAGTGCTGTAACCCTTAGCTACTGTAAGAGAGAAGATTGCCGCCACCTCCTCAGGTCTCCTCTTTCGAGTGACACCTGCTAGTCAGGGCCTGCGGTCCCTGAGGCTCACTGTCCCGCTTCATTACTGAGTCCACATGGCTTTGGGAGATGCCAGCTGAAGCTTGGAACTGTGTGGCAGTGAAACTAGTGGGTCTCAGCTGGGTTTTGCTGTAGGGAAGTGCCCTTTTTGGTGGGTTACTGCGTAAGTCTGCATAAAACAAAATATTTCTTCTCATACATCTTTGTAAATACGGACTTTACTAATTTAGTAGTGATAGCATCTGTGTTCACTGTGAGGATGAGTGACAAGTGAGGGACATAAAATAGTTGGTGTCTAAATCACTCACTCACTGCTTGATCTCCCTGAGAAAGAAGCCAGAAGATAGATGTCCTTTGAGCTTGGAAAAATGACAAAGACTTCTGCTATGAGTTGCCCACAATATATGTTTTTTTTCAAAAGTTGACCATAATAGACATTACAAATCACACATACAAGAGGAGTTTATTCTTTCCTTACCAGAATAATCTGCCTCATTCATTGTTCAAATATTTATCAGTTTAATCTGAAGACTTAATAGTTTGCATCTTAAGCCAAGAAGAAATCTAGTAGTAAGCATGAATTCATGGCTTTTTTCAAGGGCAGTTTCCATCTCCATTCTTGCAGACAGAAAAGCTCTCATTCCTTTCCCCCTCTTTTCCCACCAGTGACTCACTCTTGGAATTGAAATCCTGCAAAGCAAAGTTCTATCACACCATGACTGACTTTACAAAATCATAGCAATCTTTTTATCTGCTAAGTTTACAGGCTCTGCATGAGCACAGTCTTTATCTAAATTCATGAGAAAAATCTTTCCTGCCTTGGATTTGCCTGCTAATTTGAACAGTTTTTATTTTCTGATGCCTACCAACATCTTCAGATAGAGCTGACAGGCAACAATACATTAAGTTGCTTTATTTAGCATTGCTTTTGTGTCTTTTGTACTTCATGCATGTATAAATATGTAGTATACTGCAGATCCATGATGTGTTGCTTAGTCACTAGTGTATTAATCCCAGTAACTTGATCTACTGACAGCAAGATGTGGTATCCCAACATTTCCTGCGTCCTTGATTCTGGATTCTGCTTCATGGGGTTCCCCCTTCCCCCAGTTTGCACCTTATTTCTTCTTTGAATTTATCTTGCCCCTGCCCTTTGTTCTTGCTATGTCTTTCAAATCAATTGAAAAGCCCTCCTAGTGCCTGTTACCTATTGTCAAGTTGCTGCTCAATTTTTTCTTGGTAGACAGAGCAAATAATTCTCTTTGAGTCTCTTTGTTTCTTCTTCAGTGTTTTCAGCATCCTTCCTTACGCTTGCCCTGCTACTTTGCTTCTCCTTCCCCCCACCCCCAGCCTGAATTACAGGCAGTACTTCAGTGTCAGTCTCATGAGCGTCAACTATACAGATAAAATCGCTTCCTTGCTGCTAATTACCACCTCAGCCAATTGTATATACTGCAGTCATGCCATCTTGTTTTTCTAAGCATCCTGGTGGAACTCACTTTGAGTTGCATGTCCTTTCTGAGCCCTAGATCTGTTCCTCATTGTGTAGACATGGTCACTGTTTCTTGCACTTAGACATCCATTTAGCATCTGTCAGTATGATAAAACAACATTATTTCAACAAGCCCAGTTCACTGTGTGACCTAGATTATTCAACATTGTGGAGTAGATTTGATTTAACACCCTTTGCTATCAGTGAAAACAGTTACATATATCAGTTCAGTTATACTCTGGGTCAGGCCCCTAAATAGATATAAAATGAGAATAATTGTGCTCAATCAGTGGAGCCACATAGCAGAAAAGAGGAAAATCAGGGCCCTCGGTATATAGGCTTTATTTTTTGGTTTAATGACATACAGAGAATGAGATGTTGTGCTTGTCTAGCTATAAGGAATGTGAAGCATAAAGGCCTTTTGAACATTTTAATTAAGGGCTTTGCCTTTTTTTCTTAAGTGTGTACAAATCTAGATGATACCGAGCATAATACAAAGTGTTACTAGGTGTGTGCTGTTATAAGCATGCAGACTTTATGCAAAATTAGAATGTAACGGAACTTCGGATGAGCAAAGTGCCAGAGGTGCCGTGTAAATCTGAATTCCAATGTTTGCTCTAAGTGTGGTGTCAAATGAATATTTTTTTATTGTTTCTCTAAGTTCTTTTTCTTTGAAGAGTAGAATTGGTGAACTTGTTTTTGAGTAAGACTAATGGCATCTGCTGTCTGCTGATACTGGCACTCAATTAAAAAGTGTTATAATTATTGTCATTGGCAATATTTTACTTGTTTCATAACTGTTACCAGAGAGGCTGGAGCTGAAAGCTGTAAGGTTTTAAAAGGCTACTCATATGTGTTTTGGTAACATCTGCAATGCCAGCACCCTTGTCTATAGTTAATGCTTTTTTTACTTGAGTTACTGAGTATGCACCTTCATTTTTTTTTCTTCTATGAATCAGAATACTACGGCTGAACAGAGGCCATAATTATCATAAGTGATACAGAGAGGTTCCTGTTGTGAGTGGCGTTGCAGATTCCTGTTACGCATTGGTCACTGATTGCCACTCCTCAGTAAATCAGCTTGGCCAGGGGAAGAAAAACTCTACACCCCTGAGTTTTGAATATTTCCAACATGACAGTGGACTCTTTTGTGAGGGCTGCTGATTTTGCAATGAGCCTGCCTCTGCCTTGGAGTCTTGATCTCAAAATAATCATGTTCAGGCAGGGAATTTAAATATTTATAGCCAAATAAATAGGGAAAAAAAAGGGTAGGGTTTTTGGTTTTGTTTTTGTTTTTTAAGGTGTTTGGATGTGTACAAAATAAGTAGACTTGAGTTATTTTGTAAGTACAATTGTAGCCATCATTTTCTGCGGTATATTTTTGGTGATACCCAAGCAGCATATGGGAGGAGCACCTAAGCAATTACCCCTCTACACTCCTGAAAAAGCTGAAACTGTGAACTTATTCTTTGGTCATTGTTTTGTGCCAACTCTCTTGTATTACAGCAGAATAAAAGCATGCACAGAAACTGTTACTTACCTGGTCACACCTTCCTGTGAGGATAAGCTGCTCAATATTCCCCCTTGTTCTGTGACTCTGATCCCTGCCCTTCCTGCTACAGCATCCCAGTCCTGTAGTCTAGAAATGCTTTGATAAGAATCTCAGAGATTTTATCTGGTATCTTTCACAACATCATTCTTTCCTAGGAAGGCTACTGAGGGCATAAGGTGACAATAAAAATGTGTTAGAATGTTTACTTTGCAGGGCCGCCAGTATTGTTGGAGAACTTAAAATGGTTTGGGATGAAGTATTTGAGGAGGAGCAAATGTGAATGCTTTTAGCATGCTTAGAAATGTGGTTGAAGGTACACAACACATGAGAAACCAACAAGGTAAGAATAATGCTGTCTTCAGCAAATAATTTAATATCTTAACACGCATACTTGGTACCAAACTGCAGCAGAACAGTTGGCATGTTTTGCTTGATTTAGTATCAGTACAAATCTTCAATTTACTGCTTCTCAGAATACCTCTTCTTCCTGTCTGGCAGCCCCTAAACCACCCAGACAAGTTTTACTCTGGCTTAGGGAAGTCAGATATTTTGACTTCACTTCCCTATTTGAAAACCAGGGAGATACTTAAGAAGTTGTGTGAGAATTGTTTGATCAGTGTTTAGTGGTATGCGCTTAATAAAGCACACTTTATTTTTTATTATTTTTAATCAGTTGATTGTTTTTAGCTGATTTTAATGTAATTGTCAGAACAGAATAGTTGGCGGGACTCAGGGCCATTGATGAAATATTGTCTCTATCAGAAATTCTCTGCCTTTGATAAAATACAGCAGCAAGGTTCAGGAGTATAATGTATCCAGAGGTAACAGGGAGCTTTGCTGCTGGCTTAAGAGGGTGCAAGGTTAGATTTTAACTGTATAAATGAAGCAGAAAGTTCTTGTAGGCTTGTAATGGCTCAAGGAGTCATATAGCAACTGTGGTTATAGCTGTGGTTATAAGTCTGTAATACAGATACAAAGAAAGAGGCTTGGAGCAGTAACCAGAAGCCTCAGCTACTGAACAGCAAGGAAGCCCTGGTAAGTGCTGTCATACGCACAGCCATGACTCACTGGGCAGTCACAGCAGGAGACCAGAGCTGTGGGTACCACAGGCCAGTGGAAGCTGCTTTGTCTCTGCGCAGTTGCTCAGAGGATGATGGATCAAACAGCTCCATAGGGTAGCTTCTGGAGCCTCACCGCATGATTCCCTTTGCCACACCCAAATCAGAGAACACTGGTAACGGTGCTGTTGCTGTGGGAATAGTTATTCCCATCATTGCAACCCGTTCAGAGAGTGGGCTATTGTGTCCTACTAACTTGTCCTGATGGCTTGGCTGTGTCATCTTCTCCTGAGAAGCCTGTATTTCATGTTGTCTTGAGGAATATCTTCTTGTTCTGTTGAAAGTATTATCGCAGGAGGGAGATGCCTGAAACTTTTTCTTTGCATCTCAGAGTGCCTCCTGAGGCTTGTCCTGAACCAGCAGAAATTTTGATGTGCAGTGACAGTGGGTGCAGGTCACGGCCATGTTAGGCTGAGATAAGTGGAGGCTGAAAAAAGTGGGGACATCACTGAAAATAGAGTTTCCTTCCGTCTCTCACCTACACCTTCCTAATGTTTTTCTTGCCCTGGCATTGGCATTTCTGAGCTGACTGAAGTAGGTTGCGCTGGATCAAAAGAAAAAAAAAACAACTGAAAGCCATATTTTTTTGCAAGTGTTGTTTTCAGATATTGTTTTTTTTAACCTAGCTCAGCAAGTGACTGCATCAATGTGAAATGGGAAAGCAGATCTGCTGAGAAGGTCCTGGGAGTGCTGGTGGACAGCAAGTGACCCTGAGCCAGCACTGTGCCCTTGTGGCCAAGAAGGCCAAGGGTATCCTGGGCTGCATTAAAAGGAGTGTGGCCAGCAGGTCGAGGGAGGTCATCCTGCCCCTCTACTCTGCCCTGGTGAGACCACATCTGGAGTCCTGTGTCCAGTTCTGGGCCCCCCAGTTCAAGAAAGATGGGGAACTACTGGAGAGAGTCCAGTGGAGAGCCACCAAGATGATCAAGGGACTGGAGCATCTCCCTTATGAGGAAAGGCTGAGAGACCTGGGTTTGTTCAGCCTGGAGAAGAGAAGACTGAGGGGGGATCTTATCAGTGCTTATAAATATCTGAAGGGTGGGTGTCAAGAGGATGGGGCCAGACTCCTTTCAGTGGTGCCCAACGACAGGACAAGGGGCAATGGGCACAAGTTGGAACACAGGAAGTTCCATCTGAATATGAGAAAAAACCTCTTTCCTGTGCGGGTGCCAGAGCAGTGGCACAGGCTGCCCAGAGAGGCTGTGGAGTCTCCTTCCCTGGAGACATTCAAACCCCGCCTGGACGCGGTCCTGTGCCCCCTGCTCTAGGTGTGCCTGCTCACGCAGGGGGGTTGGACAAGATGATCTCCAGAGGTCCCTTCCAACCCCTACCGTTCTGTGATTCTGTGATATGTATGTATTTAATCTCTGGCATTCAGATTAGGCATAAATTCAGTTTTTGTTGTATACTTTTGAAGAAGCTGCTAAGTGAGAACCAGTTAGCAGCTAGCAGTTACCTGGGGGGAAAAATGCATCTGGAGCCAGATTGTCAGTCAGTAGGTCTGCACAGGGCCATGCCAGTGAGAAGCGGGGTTGGGGTCGGGTTGGGAGGGGATGAGAAAGCACTCAGCATGAGCAGCCTTGTATGACAGTCTTTCCAAACCTTTCAAATTTTGTATTATAATCTAAGCTTGTGTGTAAAATCTTGTAGGAGCCTGGAGCCAGGCTCTTGGCTGTCTTTTAGCACTGAGGTGTTCCCTCCCCTATGAATGCTGAGATTCCTCCTGGGACACAGATTACTGGGCTGTGCTGGGTGGTAGCTTTCTTGGGGCACATCTCCACTGCAGTGTGCTCAGACTTTAGCCCAGCACCAGCACGACCCCATCGGATAGCTGTGTAGCTGTATTTATGTGGGTTTGAGCCTAGGCTGAGAAACCTTTCCTTCAGCCTGGCTTGGTCTTTTGGTTCTGTTGTTTTTTTTTTTTCCCCCCTGTGTGTGGTATGGTGTTGACACAGGTGCACAACCTCTGGTTCTGGACAAGGTTGGTGTCTTTTGTACCGTGCTGTTATGTTAGTCTCCTGGAGGTTTTTGAACCGATATTTCTTTCTCACCCTCCAAGTCTTCTCACATGGGTATTTTTGTATAAAAATGTAATTCAACTTTGATCCAAAGGAGTCTCAATTGGATAAACGATATTTCTCCAGGTAGGAGATGCTCTTCTTATTATGTAGAAGAATCAAGGTCACATCTGCATATGCTGGTGTTTGTTTTTTTTTTTTTTTTCTTCATTTGATTTGCAGCCTTTCTTATAGGTAAGGCTGTAGATAATCTTACTGTCTGTACATATAAACTTTTTTTATGTGTGTGTATTGGTAAATACTTTTATTTGTTTTTACAATGTATACTGACTAGTGTAATTTTGTATACAGCTATAGCTGTAATTCAGCTGGCTGGCTAGGAACACTGAGTTTTTGGGTAGTGGTGTTGCTCTAGGCAACAATTTTTGATATAAAAAACGTTTTATTGCTCTACTATAAATTTCTTTCTACAATTCTGATTTCCTTTAAGACTAGAAGATCTGCTGTGTCTGGATGGATTTCTTTCCTTCCATTCTATAATACATATATTATGTAAGTATATATGGTTTTTTATGAATAGATGATCTGGAATTCTATGGATCTGATTTCTGCTTTCTATGGAGTGTTGGTTTTATCCCATCTGAGCACACATGCCATTTTCTAGGTATGCATATTGACCCCTTCCTTAAGATTTGTTTTATTTTCCTTTCATTTTGTTTTAACTTGTAAATGAGGACTGGGAGGTAAAAGCTTTTTGATGCAATATGCAACATCATCTATTAATGAATATCTCTGAAATAATGGGGGAATTTTACACTCAGAATAGTGTAGGACTGATTAAAACCTATGAAAATTGAAAAAGTTTTCTGGTGTGTCCATCAGATGTCCCAGAACATCTGATGTTTTGGGACATCAAAGATTATGCAATCTTTGCAAAAAAGCCCTCATTCCTAAGAATATTGGGGAAATCAGAAGTCTAGAAATGAAAAGTAACTGGACAATTTCTCATTTTACATGCCATTGTTCCAATAATTATAAAGGCTGTTCACCTGTTACTTTCATGTAAAACTTCTAAGATGACTTATTCAAGTAAGTTATTCCATTATACCACCACACTGTTGAGATGAGAAACCAATCTCTGTTTCTATTTAAGTTGGCATTATCTTACTTTTGTAGGACTCTGGAATTGCTGAACGTGTTTTGTACTTATCCTTCATTTTATTTTTTTAGATGCCTTCCCCATTTTTTAATTGAAAGATGCATTTATGCCAATACATTATTTATATCATTGCTGAATGATGTCTGGTTTTAAGAACTTTTACTCACTTACCTGTAGTTTAAGTTAGAGCAAGATTCTTCTGAAGGCTGACAAAATTTATCTGAGTCAAAGTATTAGTATGAAGTTAGATTTTTTGACTTAAGGTGGCAAATCAAAACTGTTTGGGGAAACATACCCTAAAAGCATAAGATGCTTTTGCGAGTAGGAGCAACACTTTTGCAGCTTGTAATAACTAGTGAGGGAATTGTAGTGTTTTAAAGCTTTGATTTTTGTTGTTAACTGTTACTTTGGTTCTGTGGCTTGTTCTGAGCTAGCCAGAGATGATCCTTTGTCCCATTTCAAGCTGCTGCTGTCATGAGAAGCCATTGCTAGTACTTTAAACAAGAAAATGACTTACAATAACTCCCAAAGTGCCATGCCATCTTCAAGAGAAGGACATTAATTTATTGACACGAAAGCTGCCTTGTGGCTGGCCCCATTAGCTCTGGAGGTGCAGAGGATGTGTGTCCCAGGCCTTTGTCCTGATACCAGAGTACGTTGGTGTCCCTCACTGACAGTTGTCCACCAAGGTGGTCTGTCAAACAGCTTGTCAATTTTACCTCAGGAAGTCCATCACCTTAATGGTCTTCAAGCTCTGTGAGCCCGTGTGCCATCCAGTCTGCTTCCAACTGGTTGCCCTCTGAGAAGGGTGGGAGAGTGCTGCTGCCGTGAGGTGTCATGGGACAATCAGCTGTGCCAGGCTACTAAAGGCACATCCATATCCATTTAGTTTCTTAAGGAGGAGGCTTGTGACCCTTACAAGTGGAAGAGGGTATTGCATTGTATTTTTCCATTACCAAGGACCCCTCATGCCACAGGTTTTGCTTTCTCAGAAGCACCGGCTTTGTGTGGTTGTCATCAAGTTGCTGCCGCTAGGCAAGCGGGAGTTTGCCTGCTCATTATCTGTCTGAGTGAGCTCCCTGTAATACTCAGGAAATTGTTAAAGTTAAGGAGATACCAGCAAGACTTCTTGCATGTTTCTTCTGCTAGAAACACCAAGGTCTGCCTGCCCCTGTTTCTCTGGCATGATAGTTTGGAAGAAAGGCAAGTTGTCTGGCATATCCAGCTGTGGCAGGCTCCTGCGTGGATAACTGCTGGACAGATGTGACTCTGTACACTGTGGTTCCCCTAAAGGACACCTTGCAGGTGTTTTCCTAATGACTTCTAGGATTAAAAGGGATTAAGGAAAAACTAATTACAAGGGCCATTCTAAGTCCTTTGTACAGTTCTGGGAATCCAAGCCTTCTGCTGTGTCAAGGTGAATTGAGCGATACAAGGGAAAAAGCAGTGGCATTGGTTTTTTTTTTGTGGGAAGTGGCTTAACTACTTAAAGGGTGACTGCTACTTTGGATGTCTGCTGGTGACCTCCAGTGGAAGAAAGCCTAGCTGTTGGCTGGAGGTGCAGTGCTGTGGTGATGCTGATGCCCTTTCCGTGGACATAGACCCATCGCTATCTCTGAGGGAAGAATTATTCTCTGCTGTGGCTGCAGAGAGTGGTGATTCGTACTGGGCTGGTTACATGCTTCAGTCGTGCACCTAGTTGTCTCTGCTCAATGTTATTAATGTTAGGAGTATTCTCTCCTAGTAAACAGAAATACCTTTCCTTTTCCCCCAAGTCGGGCAGGGTATACAACAGGCTGGCTGCCCTACTGCTTGTGCAGTCTTTGGAGGGGTCTGCCTGTAAGGATGAGGAGATTCCAGGGTCTGGCACGTGGTAGTTTTGGAAAGTAGATTTAGGCACTTCTGAGAAGGGTGCTCGAAGGGCCGAGTCTGCCTCTTGCCAGTTACTGTAAGGGGTGGGGTGGCCTTGAGGTATTGCCCTTGGGGGCATCCCCCTGGGGCACTCCGAGGTTGCACTGGGGTGAAGTTTGTGTGAACAGAGAAGGAATTGGAGCTGAAGAGCATTACTTTGGCAGTCTTGGGCAAGAGGCAGCTTCAGTGTATTACCTTGTTTAAAACGAGAGGGTATATACTTGGTAATAAAAAGTCATATTTATTCTGAGAGGGCATTGTACAAATAATTCTAACTGATTTACTTCCAAGTGAGGTGTCATGAGACAGCGAAAAAGGGAAAATGAGGTCAGTTGCCTAGAGGGCACGGTCAGTGAAAATATCCCTGCATTCCTCATTGCACCTTCCTGACTTTAAAAGAGGAAGAAAATCTGAGCACCTCTGGTGAAAACGCCTGACAAGGGTGGAAGAAGATGTAAAGTATACACACTGATTTTGCATTTAGAGAACTGACAATTGAGAAAATAGTGTGTTTTAGGCATATGGACATTTGACTTTCTTTGAAAGTCTCCTTTTCATCTTTATTTTTAAATGTGTTGTAAATTTTCTGTTACAGAGTTCTACCTTTGCCATTGCTCTGTTGACTTACATTGTAGGTTTTAAACCCTTCTGAAGCTGACAAGTGTATGATTCCATTTCTGTGTCAATCTGTCAGAACTCGTATAGTCCTTGTAAATGTAAGGCTTTGTCCAGGTGCCTCATTTTGGCAAAGGAATTATTCTTTATCCTCTGAGATAGAATTGGCTACTTATACAAACAAATATTCCTTGTATCCAAAGAAACTTTTAAGATTGCAAGTGTGCATTTTCAATGCAGAAAATATTAAGAAGGCATTTACTTTAATACCTCTGGTGGGAAGGGGCTTAACCATATCACCCTGCCTGAACTCGAAGGACGTATTTGTCACCTGGCTCAGGCCCCGAGATGTTCAGTCCCTTCATCGCCTCCCCAGCGCTGGTGGTATGTGCTGGTTCCCTAATTTTTAGGGTGCATTAGGGAGTGCTTCAGGGCTGGAAAGCCAGCGGAGTCCTGCCCGGCATGGCAAAGTGACATGAGGGCTGGGGACGGGACAGAGTGGTCAGGCAGTGCAGCTTGGGAGCTGGAAGTGAAGGACTTGCAGGGCGCCCTGCAGCTTCTGCTCTGGTTTGCCTCACATCTTGTTCCCTTCACTGTCTAGAAATGTTTCTGCTCTGGGCACCCAGGTCAGGCCCATTCAGGCTGTCTTTCCTTCCACCCTCCCCTTCCCCCCAAACTGCAGACTTAAGTCAGTGTCATAGTATGATGTTTTCAAATTAATTAAAATGGAGTTTTCATATGTGACTTAATATTGCATGCAGCAAATGTTTGTGTTTTTTTTCCTGTGTACATATGATACTGTATAAAAACATATGGTATTCATTTGTAGAAGATGCATCTCATAATGGGAAGTACAGATGTCTAGCATTGGGAGCTTGGTCCTGTAACTAAAAATCACAGATAGCAGTACTCAAGAGTGCATGACATTGCTCTTGTTCTTCTGGACATGCTGTGTGTACATATGGCAAAAGAAAATATGAATTTGTATTTATAGAAGCATCTGCATATGGATTGTGCTTTATTTCAGGTTTAATGTGTTATATGCGAAGCGTATTTCATTTTCCTTGATTATTACTGGGGTCTGTAATCATAGCTACTTAGTGTTACAAGTAAGTTCTATTTTTACCCTGCTTACACAAAGGGCTATGTCTAAAGTTGAAGTCAGGGATTTAACCTCTAGATACCTGGGGAAAGTTAAAAGAGTAAAATGTCATTTTTACTTGCATTTTACTTGCAGTTAACCCTCTACTGAAGTGTTTTGTTTGGGAATGCAGGGTAAGAGTTATTGCTAATACTAGTGATGTAATTTCAAAAAGACAGATTGATGATGCTTTATATAACTGATTGACATCTTCCAAAATAGGCTGATACCTTTTTTAGAATAATAATCATGGAGAATGTTATCAGCTGAAAAACCATAGGTGGCACCTATATGTTGATTTAGAAACTGGTATCTCTCGTGTTTGTAAGATGCTGGTAAAGAAAGGGATGTTGGTTAGGAAGGAAAACAAAGAATTTTCCTAAATAATTTCTATTAAGAATTACCACCTAAAGAATTTAGAAATCTAAAAAATGATAGTTTGTTTGTTTGTTTGTTTTAACTTACTACCAGTATTTAATATTTAAATCCCAGAATTCTCGCAGTCCCTGCCTGCATCCTCTTTTTGGTGAGTGTAATTTAAACTGAAGTTAGTAAGAGCTCTTTTGGTCTTCTGTTTCCATAATTCTGGAAACAATTTTTTTTTCTCATTCTACTAGCAGAACTTTTTTTTTCAGCTGCAGAGCAAGCAGTGACTGTCAGTCTCCCCTTTCTGACCAGTCTTGAACATTTCCTTTTGCCACCTTAAAATATGATGACAGTCTTCCATGACCTTGTTAAGTTTTGATGAACTCGCTGCCTGTGTACCCACATGGAAAAAGATTTCCAATCTAATATTAAAGAACAAAAAAATTCAATGCTGTTAGTGGAAATGAGAAACAAGGATTACATGTGTAAAATAATGATCAACTAAGAATAAAATACATATGGTTTTCTTTTAGGGTTTGTTTTTAATTTTGAACAGTTTGTTCCTATTAAATGATTAGTATTTAATTTGCATGTTTTGTTTACTTTTTCTTAATTTCCAGTGTTTGTTTCTTCTCTGTTTTTCCCCCTATTTGGTTTGCATTATGTTCTCTCTGTTTTTCCTCTCCTGGAACAAAACCAAACCTCTTTTAAAACCTTACTGTTGAAGTTTTGTTTTTGTATTCAAGTGCCGATGCTCAGACCTTGTGGGCAGGTAGCGTGGTATTGGATGCTACAGTAGGCATTTAGCGATGGGTGGCATCCTATCAAGGGAGACCCAGACTGTCAGAATGGATTCGTTATTGTGGGTAATCTGGCTTCCCCTCCCCATCACTCCTCTAGAACCTGACACAGTAGAAAACACATCATTCCTTCCCTGGTGTCACCTCCATCTTGGGTTATAGGGCATTTCTGCTGTGTGTGGGAGGTTTTTTCCTAAGCTGTGGTGGTGAAACAATGGGACAGCTGGAGCTCTTAAATTTCAGACCAGGTGTTTATGTCAGGGCTACCATGAGTTTCCAAACATGCACATGAATGCATCTATATATTCAAACTGGTAGCTGTAAATCTGTATATTTAATTTGTAATTGAAGGGGCATATTGATGCATACAAGAACCAATACAGCTTTGCAGGGTGCTTTGTTGAAAAAAATCTACATTTTTCTATGTCTTCTGCCAATGATCAGAAAACAGAGGTGGTAGTGAAGAGGGAGAGGGAAGGAGAGAATCTGTGGTCCTGAGTTGCTTTGTGCTTGCTTGGTTGTCTACTGAAATTTAAAAACTACCAGAAATATGAGGGGGGAGGGAATACATTAATACAATTTTGTTTTATTTAGTGGGGTTCCTGCTGGGTCATAGGACACTGAGCCTTTGGAAGTGCTTGTTAGTGTAGGTAACAGAGAGGGCTGCAGACAGTTCAGCTGTTACACCCCAGGAACAGGCATTTTCCAGGAATATTTGCTTAGAAGGCGGCATTTGGTAGGAAAGGAGACATTGCAAAGGCTCATGGCTTTAGCAGTTGCCCTCGAAGATAAAAGGTAAGAATTGTGACTGAGTGCTCTTTTCAATCTCTTTTCTTCTGCTGAGGTGACAATGGACTTTGCTGCTGCCCTTTTTTTGTGCAGTCTGTGGGGAGGGGGTGTGAAGGAAACGGCTGGATCAGGGCAGACCTGCATTGCCCTCCGCCTCTGCCATGGCACGCTCTGCTTGGCTCCTACCAGAGGAGTTTCTCAGAGCAGATTTGCCTTATGTGTGGAGACATATGCAGCGCTGTTGTGTTAGCTCCTCTGAGAGCAGGTGAAATCCCAGCAAACACTTTTGAAGCTGGTTGCAAACACCTCCTTACTCATGCTGAGCCTGAGCTAAGAGATTGTCCATCCTTTGCAGTGTCCTTGAGGCCTCCCTCTGTCCTATCCCCTTGCCTTTAAGGATGCTTCTTAAAAGCACCCTCTGTGACGTTTTGCTTCAGTTTCTGAACAGACCCGAATCCCTCAGTGTACTTGGGTGCTGGCCTGCCTTGCGAGTGCTGCTCTCCTCAGCCCTTTCTGCAGGCGGCTCTGGTTCCCCCTCTACTGCTCTCGTCTAGCTTCTGTGAGAGCACCTTTATCCACTTTGACTTAGTGGGTCTTTGCTAGTGGTTTGTTTGAATAATGAAAACAGTTTCCTTACAAAAGGTCTTGAGGCTTCTGCATGGTTTTTCTTGCCTGCTGTTTGAGAATGTTCATACAAATTCATTTACAATTTATTCTGAATGTAAGGATTATACTGTAGTAAACTGTTTATGAATGTGTGCCAATTTCCTTCAAGCATAAACAAAAGTACCAAATTGTGCTGTAGGCCGTAATATTTGCAACTAAAAGGGTTATAGGTCTAACTAATAGGTCTTTTAACATGGTAAGAGCTAATGCTTTTAGAGAGCTAATGGCTTTTAGAGGCACAAAAGTGACTGCAGTATCATTTCATGGCTGTAACTGTACTTTACTAGATGGTCCTAGTATTTGCCAGGATAGCTTAAATCGGGCTTTGTTGCCATGCTTATTTTTTTCCACGGTGAAAAGAAAAATAAATTATTTAAATCTTTCCTCTCTGTGCCTCTCAATAATGGAATTACAAATATCTGTTTCACTTCCTGGTTTATTCTGTTTGATATCTGTGGAGCCTGAAGTAATCTCACACAGGCTTTATTCTCCTCTTTGGGAGAAGATTAGTTCCAGTGGTTCTCTTAGAAGATTACAGAAAAAGTGTACTTTTAAAATGTGTATGATGTGTTCAAATATTTTCCCAATAAGCAGCATGAGAGTTGTTACAGAGAACATATTTCGCATACATTTTTGTAATTGATATGAATTGCACAGAATGAAAAGAATCAAAACTGCAGAGGAAAACATCTGTGTCCATATGAAAGCCAGGTGATGTAGAAGCAGTAAGGTGATGTGGAAGGAGTAAGAAAGGTAGATCAACTAACCAAGGGTCAGAGCCAAAAATGTGACGAAGGAGATTCGAGTGAGGCCATTCCTCTCCTTTATTTTCCTAGCTGTGGGCAATACGTTTTCTTTAAAACTTGAGCTTTAAAGACAGTTAGGGTTGTATGTAAGGGAAATATACTGGGTGTCTGTTGAGTTTGGAGACTGACTTCTGTTTTCATTCAGTGGGACTCGAGGTTCTGTAAGCACTTCCAGCTCTTCCAAAAGTCTGCAGGAGTTGCAAACCTGCTTCTAACTTGGTGCCACTTGTGTGATTGTACCTATCCAGGTCACCCAGGTTCCCCCATCTGTTTTCTCCTCTGGTGGATTTTGCACTCCCAGGAATAGCTATTTCTCTCTCTAAAATGTATGCTTTTGAACCAGAAATTTCTGTGTATGGGCAGAAAATAGAAATGTGTTTTCAAAGCCTTTGAGAGTCTTTATTCAAGTGGTATGAGAATTAAAAAGGTCAGAATGGCAGGAGCTGAGACAATACAGTCTGCTTCATTTTGTCAATACAGAAGTAAAACCAAAAATTATTTCTTCTGACACTACTTCTCTAGCTCTCTTTAGCTAATTGTGATAATTTTATTGCAAGTCTGGTAATACTTGCAGTTATCAGACTGATAGACAGAAAAATGTTCTATTTAAAGCTCCAAATATGAGTCCATGAGACTCAACCTTCCACTAAAAGAAATAAGCAGGCTTCTGTATTTTGCGGTTGGAGAATAAAGCTAAAAGCATGCAGTGAGTTGAACAGCTCAGACACTGGAATGCAACAGTCCCCCAAAAAACCAAGGAAACACAACTTGTCCAATCATTTTGTGGGGGACAGGCTTCATGGCTGCAGTTGTCAATCCTGAATTCTTTCTCGCTTTGTGTGGAGTGGAACAAGATCACATTTATTCTGAAACAGCCTTGGATGGCATATCAAATAACTCTTTTTGCAGATGTTCAAAAGTATATATGTTATAGTTCTAACACCTTTTCTGATAATAAAGCATTTCACATCATCAATCACACACAAGGGCCAATGATCTATACCATAATTTTAGCTAGAGTGTGTATGTATATCAATTTACCGTAATTATAATTCGTCTAATCGGAAGTAGAAAATAGGTAGAGTCTAAATGGCTGTGTTAGGAACATGAGGTCCTATTAAAGGAAATGTCATGAAATATTTTAGGCTTCTTAGAAGTGCTGCATATGGTTCAGGCAGATTAAGTTTTGGCATCATATCTGGAATCTTCCATTTCTGGTGCAGTGGATTAGAATATTAAGTGTAATATTCTGTGTCATTGCCACAATTTCCTTCCTCTTTTCTTCAGTGACAGGTTGGGGTTGGGAAAGGAGGAAGGTCATGTTCACTAAGGTAAAAAAATCTTATATAAATAATAATGAGGACGTGGCTGGAAGCAGTACAGTGTATATATAGACTTTTTAGGGCTGCCAGACTATAAGTCTAACTTTGGCCTGGTTTGCATTTATTGATTGGGGCGTGTGTGTGTGTGTGTGTGTGTGTACAATGCCAGTTGGGGGTGGGGGGTGGGGGAGGTTGTTTTGGTTTGGTTTTTGTTGTTAATCTCCAGAGCAGTTTTGAGCAGGTATTAACAGCAGTTGATGGTATTACAGAAAGTCCTAAGAGACCCGATTCCCTTTGCTCAGCCTTTTTATGCTCATTTAGAAAGTTGGTACTGTTTTATACCCTCTCTGCAATCACTTTGTACTCTGTCTTTGGAAGGAGAACAGAGCTTTGCCTCAGTTCCTACTTCTCTGGCTTTTCTTTGGAGCTTAAGGGGGATTTGGGCAAGTTTGATTGCAATTTACATTCAAAATGTCCCATAAGGTCACGGAGCAGCCAAAATAAAACTCTTTTAAGTTGGGAGAGGAGTGTGAAGTGTCAGTTCACCAAAAATGCTAGAAATTATGTTGATTCGTTACTGTTATCTTTACATGACCTGTATGGCTTCCTTGAAAAGACTGAGTTTCAGGAGAGTTTGCAGTCAGTTATGGAAAGAATAAAAGACAGAAAAGGTAGAAAGGATGCAGTTGTTGCAATGAGTGACAAGATTTAGGAGCTAGAATGGAAAGGAGAAATATAAGCCCAGATTAAAGTTTCTGTAATGCCTTCTGAAAGTTATGAAGCACTTTAAAAGGGGTCAGAAATATTTTTACATTGTTCTGGATACCAAATGTCCAGACATTTCTTAACACATCTAACTACGTGCTGGTATGATACTCAGAATCAGTGAGGTGTGGCTGCAATAATACTTCTAATAGCTTTTCCATAGATGGCCAAATATACACTGGCTTTGGGAGTGATGACTCCCTTTGCATAGGCATTTCAGAAGTTGCTGCTGTAATATACCTGTGGTCAGATATGCTTTTGTAATTTTATATAACTCTGGATGTAAAGTGCTAGTTTATTTGGGTACGAGACAGTGTATCTGAAGGGGCTGCAGTGCTCAAGGCATTGCCTGTACAAGAACCCAATAGCAATGGTTAATGGCCAGGATTACTTAAAAAAGCTTTTAAGGCCAAGCATACAAGGATTGTGTTTTCAGTGTACAGCTTAAGGAGGTGTAATAGTCCGGTTTGACAAGTAATTATATCACTTGATAATGCAATGCTTTTTTTCTGCTATTCTCAATGTTGGAAATTGGCTGATACAAAAAAAATGTTTGTGAAACTTTTAGTCTTGTAGAACATTGAATTGGCCTTCTATTTGGAACCTGTTTAAAGACAATGTTTAAGTTTTAAGCTTAAAACAAATAAGCTTTAGCTTAAAGCGAGTAACTTGCTTTAAAAGTAAAACTTACTTAATGTAAGTTTTAGGCTTTGATAGGCAGCTGTGGAAAAGGACTGTATTTGTTCAACCCCAAAGAGCTGAATCTTAATTGAGGTTAAGCCCAGTAATTCATCAGATGGTCTCTTCCCTTGTTCCACTCATGACGCTTTTTATACTTGTGACAGTTTTTATTCAGGAAAGATCCAGGTCTGAATTTTGAATTCCAAAATTTGGCAAAAGCGCATGGAGAGAAGGGCCCTGTACAGAAATTCCTAATTTGTAGGCAGAAAAGGTGTTTCCCACTCTTCCCTTGCACTTGCGTTTCATCCATCGTTGCACTTTTTATCAGGAAGAAGATAGATTATAGAGACTGGTATCTTTTCGCTTTATGTTTGCACAGTATTTAGTAGCTGGACTTCCTTTCAGTCTTCCTACAGTATTTTTTTTTTGCAGTCTTTTTTCTACCTTCTTTCTGTAGTCCTTTCCTGGAGTCGGTGAGCTCTCCTGCATTAATCCTGTTAGAGGAACATCAGTTCTCATTAAGCAGTGTTAATCTGTTCTGTTTGGTTCAACAGTGTATTTATATTCTCTCGTTCTTATGACCATGAACATCCTCACATTTAGTATTTTTCCCTTTCAGTATATTTAGACATCTAATACATGCATACCCATATATATAGTATATAAGGATATCATACAGTTATGATGCTTGTATAGTGATATTGAAAGATAATATTCAGATGCAAAATTAGTGGCTAGCGCTATAGAAATGACAAAGGTTATCTTTTTCTCATCACTCAGTGTTTTAAAGCACAACAGAGTCCTTAATTCTTGAGTGAGAAAAATGGATGTAATGACAAAATTAGCTTCCTGCGAACTGAATTTATCATCTGAAAGGCCAGTGAAAGTGCACCTACCTAACGGACTAATCTCTAGCTGCTGCAAATGACAAGTTTACACATGACAAGTATCAGTTATGAACTGCTAAAAAGGCACTGGAACAGACAGGAAGATTTAGATTTCACAGGAAAGAAAATAAGGAATAAAGACAACTGCACTAGTATAAATTGACTATTGATGAAATCAAGATCAGGCTGACAGAACCTGAAAAAAAGCATGGTTTTATTATGGTGTAAAACAGCGATTAATGTGAAGAGTCATATTTTCTTTCAGACTGAGAAAGGATGCGGTTGGTCACAGAAGGAATGGCTGAAGAAAATATTTGCGCACAGTTCTTCTACCTTAAGTACTTGCCACAATGTGAAGCTCATCAGTGCTTAGTGAAATAACGCAAATCTGGTTTCTTTCTGTGTACATATGACAAATGGTGTTCATTACAAGAACTGTTTTTAATGGCTCCCCTCTGGAAGAGCTGGAGTGCTTCATCTTGCATCCTTGATGTTTCTAATAAATAAATGCATCTCCGGTGGGTGGGACAAGAAGATTAACTCTGGTAAGAGACTACAATAACTATATTGAAGAACAGGTTTTATACCTGGGGGCTTATTTTTATACTGAGATAAATAGGCAAAGATCTCACCAGCTGCAAAGAGCATGTGTCTGAGTATCAGAGGTCAGAACTGACTGTGTAATTTAGAAATCAGAGTCTTGCACTGTTCCCTGTAAAGCTATTTGAAGAGTAAACTATTTGCTAATCATTGGAAATAGATGTTAATAAGATTTTAATAGAGTTTGAGATTGTTCTCAGCAAAGACCTTAGTGGAAATACAAGTTTTCGGGGGGGGGCGGGACGACGACACACTGCTGGAAAGTAAATTTACCATTTAGTAATCTAAAATGCTAAATGAGTAGTGTTTGAAAATTACTTTAAGTGACTGTGTTTGTTAGCAGTAGCTTGCATTTTCTGGGGGAAAAAAGAGATCTCCTTGAAGATACTTGTGAAAATCAGGTGCATTTTTCAAATTCTAAATAGAAAAACTGAATACCTAAAAACTTAAGAATGTGTTGGAGAAGTAACCTGTTTTCTGCAACTACAGTAATAGCTTTTTTTACAATGAACTGTGCTTATTTCCTACCAATAGTTTTTTTGGAAAGCAGTCTTCTACAAAATTTTAGAGCTTTCAACGTGAGGTATTTGAAATACTTTTTTGAGATTATTTTTTTTATAACTCTTTCTGTGAATGGGGGATTAATTAATTTTAAAAACATATCTCTCTTCCAGATTCCTTATAATATTATTACTAAGATTGATTGCTTTTCCCCTTCTCCCTCTTTTTTTTTTTTTCTTGGCTTTAACTTGTCCCCACCTATGCATTTTTATGGTGTGATATGCATCTAGTGCTTACTAAGCATGTTTTTGGAGAAGGATAGAATTTAGTGGAAGATCACAGCAGAAATACCATGTTCTTGGTCTTGTCAACAGATAATTAAAAATAAAAATCTTAATTGGTAACCTATTTTTCCCTGTGCTGTGAATTTTAAAAATTATTTTTTCTTGTCTTATCTACACCAACCCTATGGTATCAAGACTGTCCTCATTATCCTCAAAGGCTCTGTCTTGTTGGTGCCTCTTTGTGCACAGGGATTCAGAGGAGGGACAGAGATGAGGGTTCCTGGAGCCACTTCTATGCGGATTGTGCACTAAATACTGCTTCACTGGCATCTTTCTCTGGTGGGGTATGCAAGGCAAGGAACGTTGAACCAAGTGAAGTGAAAATAAGATCTGACCTGCTCTGTCAACTAAAATTTCAGCAGTTGCTCTCTCCCAGCCTAAGCCTCTCTCTGTCCTAGCCCATAGAAATGTGAATTGTGGATGTGGACAAATGCAGATGGCTTTGAAAGGGTTTTCAGTCCAAACAGAAACTGGGGATAGGGGGTTGATCGAGTCTGACAAGGGAAGACAAGGAATCGGTGAGTGGAGCGGGAGCTGTGCGGCAGCGGCCTGTGGCCTCAGCTCCTGAAGAGCCCAAGAGCGGCCGGCACTGGGGCTGACAGCTGTGAATGGGCCCAAGGCAACGTGGATTTTGAAGGAGAGACTTGCAGCAGAGCGGTCAGGTTTTTTTGTGAATACTTCTTGGAAGGTTCCTCTGGTTGGTTGTGTCTTTCTCTGAGGGCTTTCATGAGGAGAAGTGGCATTACTGCCACTCAAAGTTGGGAGCTGCTGTATTGATTTGTTAATGAGTGATGGAAAGGTCAGGCCGGGAAGAGCCTTACGAGAAAAGCAGCTTATGTTTGGTCGAGTAGAGAAGGCTTGCGATGGGTGATTGAAGGGTAGGGCGCAGTCTCTGAGAGTTAATGGAGTGTTCTTAATGTACAGCAAATGTTCACAGGACCTTGAAAATGGCCTTGAGTGCTCTGTGCATCAGCTGTGCATGTCAGGGCACAGACTTCTCTGAGACGGGACTTAGTCTGGGAAAGGTAACGAGCTGGCTTTTTCAGAAGGGCAAGAGGAGGACTTCCCTGGAAGCGTGGCACAGAGCCATGACCTGCTGCTGAATATCCCACCTCTGCCTGCCAGAGCCCCCCAAAGTGCATGCTTTTAACGTGTTTGATCTGTTGGTTTTATCTTTTGCATGGTGAGCTGTGGTGGTTAAATTTCAGCTGAGGAGGGTTGTTCCAAAGGTGAAAGGCCACCCGCAGGGTTAAAGCAAGGGATGATAAGCTGAAATCTGACCTCCCTCAGGCGGCAGCTCAAGTGTACAAAGTCTGTTTCTGAGAGGGACCCGGTCTGCTCTGAGCACCTTCAGCCGCAGGAGGAGGGAAGCCTGGGCAAGGGCTGGGAAGCTCAACCTGCTTTGGCCACTTGGCACTTATGTCAGCTGCTGGGGATGCTTCTGATGCAGCTCCATGAGCATCTTTCTGCAGCGATTAGTGTTGGATTGGCAAGCAGCACAGGTCACACACAGGACGCACCTGTCAGGAGAAGTTTAAGAACCAAGGTCGCTACATGGAGAAATTGTATTTACTGGGTAACATGCACTACTAGCAAGATGTTATTGCCGTTGATGTAGAAGCCAAATACTTCTTTATATATATATTTTTTTCTTGGCTTTAAAATAAGGGAAGGTTAAGGAATGGTGTTGGGGTGCATATTAGCTTGGTAATTCATTGTCACTTATTAACTTGTACCTGGAGCAGAGAGGCAGGGAGGGTGGAAACTCATAGTCTTTCCATAAGGCTCTTTACCTTTAAAGGCAAAGTCCATATAGTTAGTATTTCTTATCAGAGAATCAAGTACATATGGTGTGAAAGGATTTGTGACTTGGACACATAAGGGGCTTATCTTCAGAGAGAAAGGTATGGCTTTTTTACTTAGGGGCAGCTAACAAACGTTACTTGTCCCAAGATAAAATGTAAGGACGCGGTCCTTTTGTTTTAATTCTAGATAAATTTGCAAAGTCAGCCAAATGGGAAGGTAGGACTTAATTTACTGTGTTTACATTGTGATAAATCTACAATGCTTGATCTTTGATATGTTTTTCTCTTTGAATAAGTGATATTTATTACTTAATTCCAAACCATGCCTCCTTTTTTAGAACATGGAGACAAATTCAAACATAAAAGACATCTGAAGCTGTTCCTGAAATGTTAAGAACTTAGTATTTTTTTAATACAAGGAAGAATTTTGATATACTGTCACAACAGTAGACTAACTTAGTTTAGAAAGGACTACTCTAGGTCATCTTGTCTGATCTGCCTCCCACTCAAAGTAGGACCAACTCTGAAGTTAGATGAGGTTGCTACTCATGTAACTCACATCTTCTTTCTGATACTCTGAATCAGTTTGTGGCTTTTGATTTGGTATATTTGACTGTAAGGATGACCTGTAACTTCAATGACATCACTATAACCTTTGCAATTTTTAAGAGGAATTCTTTGCTAGGTCAGTGGTAATCTTTGCCAATGATTTAATGAGGTCAAGACAAGACCTAGAGGTTTCAGCATCTTGGTTTCTTTTTTCTAGTTGCAGCTATAGTTAAGATGAAAGATCCCTTTTGAAAGCCTTAGCAACATACATTTGGCAGGGTGAACCAAAAACTAGTAACATCAAACTATAAAAATGGTAAGCTTTCAGTCAAAGAGGAAGCAAAATAGAAACAAATAGTGGCCTTTATTAAACATTTGGACTCACCAGTTTACTTCACAAACTAACTTCAGTAATTCTACTTTGTCCTTTCCCAGCTGTAATTAAGGTCATAGATACCAGACTAAACATTTCTAAATATAAAAGCAGAACAGCAAAGGAAGAAAGTAGGGGTACTCTCAAGCTATAAGAATTTACTCAGGCAGAAACGTGTTTTTGAAAAATTCTTTATGAACGGTGATGTTAGAAGATACATACCATGAAGTTTGTGGAACTGACTGTTGTGAGTTGAAATGGAGGTTTGGTGTAAGTAGGATTACTAGAATTTGGACCAATTATTTCCTCTTTAATACAGACTCCTGTGCTGTTCCAGATTGGGAGATACATATGGCAGAAATATTAAATTAAAAATGTATTCCAGATATTAAAAGTAATTTTTAATATCTTGGTTTGCTTGTTGACAGTAGTTTTCTTTGATAGTTTGACATGATTCATCACTGACTGCCACACTCACAGATATTAATATATCCTGTATCTTAAAATGCTAACCAAGCATTGCTTTTTGGTTTATGTTTATAGCCGTCGGTCTGGCCAGTATACAATGAACCATGACCATTCGAAGAAGACCCCTGATGGAGCATCGTTTGACCGCTCAGGATCCCAGGACTCCTTGGATGAACTGTCTATGGATGACTACTGGAAAGAACTTGAAAACATCCATGAAACCAGAGGAAATAATCATGAGGAACAAGTAGCACTTGTAGTGAAAGAGCCAGATGGTAATGAAATCTGTTCTTGTGAATGATCACCAGTTTGCTGACTTAGGGATTTTTCTTTAAGTGTTATTTCAAGAGATGAACCCACCAAACACACTTAAATCAAAAAGGAGGTCACACTGCTGAACATACACTGTTGAAAATTGTATTGCCTCTGATGCATATCACAAGAAACAGGCAGTGCCCTGAAAGAGAATTGTATCGGAGATAAGTAGAATGCTGGTTTTCCTATAAATGGTATTTGCAGAACATCCAAAAGGTGCCTGTACTTGCAAATCACAACAATCGATGCTTTATTTGCAGTTTACTGTTAAACTAACTTACCCTTTCACTCTGTGTATGTTGTTTATTATTGTAGCTATTGTAGATAGGAACCTCACGCTTTAGAAGACAAGCCAATGATTAACTGGTTTAAGTTTAGTGAGTAACTTTCTACGCTTGTAACTATTGTGACTGTTCAGTTGTATTATTTTTGTTTCTCAGAAACGTCAATTATGGGCCACTCCTGAGGGCATGATCTTAGAAGAAGCTGGGCAATTTCTTTATTTTCCATGTCCTATCAGGCAAAAGAGGAGTAGTGTCCTTAATTCCACTCCTTTCTTAAAAACAGTGCAGTATCTGCCCCCCTCCCATTCTTACAAGAGGCCCAGTCTCAGTAAATTAAAATGGTGACCTTTGCATGTTGGTATGGCCTCTACATGAGTGAGAAGAATGTGCTCCATTAACTTTGAAAGGGATTTGCACTTTTGCCTCCCTAGGCGTTTTGAAACATCACTGCTATATACAAGTGCTTTGAAGAGGGTATCAAAGCAGCAAGGCTCCGAGCCTGCACGCCCTGGGAGCAGGGCATTTGACAGAGCTGTGAGGCTTTCTCCAGAGCAGCAGAGTCCACTGTTCAGCAGTGCGTGAGCCTCTTCTCTTACCCCAGCTCACTTATGCTGCTACGCCTTCTGGCTCTGCACTCCAAAACCCACTATTTCCTCTTTTATTTATATATAGCCTTCTTCCCCCTATTTGCTCCAGCTTGAGCTGCCAACACTAGCATGAAGCCCAAGTGAGTCAGCTCAGTTGAGTTGATCAGCTCAAGCAGATGTTGGTCTGCCCCACACCTTGCCTAATATGTAGCACCTTGCCTGGGTATGAGGACACTGCACCTGGCTGATGGGCCTACCTGAACAGGGGCTTGCTTGAGACACAGCCATGCAAAGGCAAGGCAGGGAAGAGATAAGAAATACCTTGCTCACATCTGCTCTGGAGAATGGGTGTAGCCCTTCTTTCCAGCCTTAATAACAACACCTGAGAGAGTTTTGTCCTGAGGCTCAGGGTATGGCTGCATAGCTGTAGCAAAATTCATACCTAAAATTTTTTGTCTATTTTCTGAACACTGTTAATGTTCAGGTGCCCACTTGGATATGCGCTGGGCACTGTGGGAAACTGCAGTCAATAGTGAAGTCGACATGCCAGCTTTGGAGTACTTTTAGGTATCTCATAAATGGAAATGTTGCTTGAATGTTTGAGAGGGTTGTTGGCATTCAGCACAAACTTGGCTGCTACAGACAGAACTTGGTGTTTTAAAGAAAGTATCATTAGAGAGATAATGATTTCAGAAGCAGAAGTTTTGCCATTGGTGACAGCATTTAATAGCTTTCTCCTCTTTCATGTGCAGTTACCTGTCAATAAAGGATACCTTATCAGCTGTAGGACTAAAGCAACAGTTGTTTTGTGGGCTGTCAGCAGGCTGGAGACCATGTCATAAGAACTGCTTAAAAAACAGCATTAAGGTGACTGCTGTAGCCTGGTTTGTCCTTCATTAAGTTGAGCTACTGGAGAGCTGTAGGATTAATGTATCAAGAAAAGTGGGCAGAACAATGTCAGTAAATGAGCTAAAAAGATTGAGGATTGAACTAAAAATCAATGAGGCAGCAATGATCAGGGGCTTTCAGAGTTCCCCATACACATTTATATCTAGGTACCTTTATAAAATGGTGTATGATTTATGCCGTAGATTATTATAAAGATTGCCCCACAGCAATCTGTATTGGATTATCTATTCTAAAAGCTTTGGTATCATATGTTAACCCTTTTGAAGCTCTTTAGAAGCAATAGCTCTTTTCCAAGTTGTGATAGTGTAAGTAATTGTTCTTAATTGTGGATCCCCATAGTACTTTCCCTGTGAACTGCATTAACTAGATCATGTTATTAACATTCAGTGTGCTTAACAGTACTCAAAAGCCAACATTTATGCCTTTTTCTTTTTGCTTTGCTCAGAGGGGGAACTGGAAGAAGAATGGCTGAAGGAGGCAGGTCTGTCAAATCTGTTTGGTGAGAGCTCTGGTGACTCCCTGGAAAGCATGGTGTTTCTCTCCACATTGACCCGAACCCAGAAGGCAGCAGTAGAAAAGCGAGTAGAGACTGTCACACAAACCATGAGGAAAAAAACCAAACAGCACCACATTCCTGACGTCAGAGAAATCTTCAGGCTACAGAATGAGTCAGAGGGAAAAGTAAGTTCTTATCCGTCATTTTGTTTGATTGTGTCAGAGAAAAGAGAGGGACATGTAGCGGTGGGGGGAGAGGAGAGGGACACACAGATACAAAAGGGATATTTTCAGAAGATTTGTTTCTAACTTTTCACTGCTTTCCAAGGGAATTTTTTACTGAATTTATGGGAATAGCGTTAGTCCAGACTTGACATTGCATTGAGCAATTTTAGCATGTAGAAAGAAGTATGTATATTGGCCTTGTATTACTTAAACGTGATTAATAAAACAACTACTCCATGGTCAGGATATTAATCTGAATTAATTTTAACACAGATGCAAAACTGATTACAATAATCATCCAAAATGCTACCAAAAGCCCACTTTTATCTTTGGGTGGTAGTGCCCTGCAGCCATCCTGAGGGGTCTACCAGACAGGGGGCGGCACCTCTTACTCGTGCTCTTGTTTCTATTTTATTTTTTTTTAAGAAAGGAAAAAAAGTCACATCAACCTAACCTCCTCTATTTTGGCTAGGTCTTTATGCCTGTCAGCTGTGGGCTTAGACCCTGTACTAACTCCCAGGGCCTGTGCGTGTCACGAAACTGTGTGTGGGAAGTTTCTCTGACAGGTCCTGAAGGGTCCCTATCTCCTCTCTGGGGGTATTGAACGGAAGAGTTCCTCTCCCATATGCAGGAAAGAGGAAGGAGGGAAATGGAGACTATGATTAGAATTCCTCTTCTGTGGAGAAGCGTATGTGTCCTGTCTGCTCCCCAAAAAGCAATGAGATCTTGAGCCATAAGAAGACTCTGACCTGATGGAAGTGCACAGCTA
>VZTV01061366.1:0-26415 GCA_013400875.1 Anhinga rufa
GCACTGGAGTTTGGCCATCAGCCCCAGGGACCCCAAAATTTCATCTTGCTAATGGCAGTTTGGCTCTTGGTGCAACTATGGCATTTGGCTCTAGAGCTGAAGAGAGGAAAACCAGTCCCTTTTCACTAAAAACCAGAAACCTTTTCCAAACCACTCAAAAACTCATGCCTCTGCTAGATTCACAGCACCTACACAAAATATCAGACTGAGTTGTGGTGCAAAGGTAAATTTGCAATATTGTCTGCTTTGTCTTGCCAGCATGTGTTCCTGATGTATGCAAACACACACACATGCACACCTTCACAACCACACATGGCCACCCCTTCCTTCAAAACATAGTAAGTTTACAGAACTCTGTCATCTATTAACACAATTCCAGGCCTTTATTCCTTTCTTTTCTTCTGTAACTTTTATTACACAGCCACAGACATGAACATACTCTGCCATACTGTCTCAGTTCATGTGTTCAGTTACTGTATTTGCCACTGACTGAAAATCACGTGACAGTTTTTATTTTAAATGTCTGATAAAAGTCTTTAGTTTGAAAGGGGCCGACTGTACAAAGATTGTCTGTACAAGTTTAAAAATGCCACACGCAAACTGGCATGTAAGGCTGTTTGATCTGTAATGCAAATAAAATAAACAGGTGAGTTTTAAGCCTAAAATTCCTTTGATCTTTGAAGCCACATGGCTGTAAAAGTACAACAGCCTTCTGTATCACAGCCTGGCATGTGCATCTATATGCCTATATGTATATGTATACTTATACATAACATAAAATACTTCTGTGTTCAAAATAGGGTCAGTAGCTAATTAGAAGCCTATGGTTTTCTTCTTTAAATACCCTCTATTCATGAGTGAAGATGAGTCCAGATCTTGTCCCACTGATGAAAAACAAATTCAAACACAAGCAGGACCTGGCTGAATTTATTGAGTAAGGAAGACTTTGCAGTACATGCAAGGCACAATCAAGCCCTAAAAATAAATGGCATGCAGTAGGGCATGGGACAGAGGGACTCTTAAGAGCACTTACAGGTACCCCATGGAGGCAAAATAACTCCTCAAAAATGCAAAACCCACCAAGACACAGCAAGCCAGTGCAAGATCCAGACACTATATACAGCCCCTCTTAAATAGAGCATATAATGATATTTTTCTACGAGGAAAATTCACACCAATTTGGGTGACCAACAGGATATGCTCGAGAGGCTGCTGGTAGCCAAGGCAGGATGAAAACCCCAAACTTCCTGCAAATCAAGGCCCTTATAGCATCTCACAGGGCACATCCAAAACCAGAGCTGCTGTCTCAGCACTGTGGCTCAGAGCTGCAGCTGCACCTGGCCATTGCATCGTTCCATGCTGGGTAGTTCACTGCAGCATTCCTCTTTGGAAATCTCTGTAACAGCATCACCAGAGATTTGTGTCGAAAGGCAGGAGCTTTAAAGGGCAGGAAGAAGCCACTCCTTCCGCATATCTGGCAATATGTAAAGTTTTTGACTGCATGATACAATACTATGGAGCTGGATCACAAAGGGCAGAAGGCACCAGTGGAGAGCATTACGCTTAGCATGGAAGACTGTGCTGTATGGGAAATGCAGAATTGCTTCTTTTAACCCACTAACCCTCTCTCTGAGGGTCAGCAATATAGCTGCCATTTGAAAAAGCACCATAGGACAATCTTTTAGGGTTTGCCAGTGTTCATCTCCACATTTGAAGCTGGTATCAGTACCACTACGACAGCATGTGTTAGAAGTGTCCTCTCACTGCAGCACTGGCACAGAGAGCAGAGAAGGGCTGAGGGCTTATGGGTGCATCCTGCCCTCAGCTGTGCCCCTAATGCTGCTGAAATGTGTGGTAGCTTGGTATGTACTATGGTGCAAGTAGCCTCCCATGGGCATGAGGTATGAGATGTAGCCCTTAGTATCCTTCATGGAAACATCCACTTACTGCCTTCTTGAAACAAAGGTGATGCATTTAGTGTATAAAGGTTTTTAAGATTTTTTTTTAATGAAATGACTCAACAAGCTACAGCCATTAAGAATTCCTGCCTAAATCATGCCTTATATCTGAACAGAGCCCTCAGTGCTCAAATTTAAGTCTCCCTGAAGCTGAAAGGATGCATACAAAGATACCCATGATCTGAATTTAACTTTTATGAACTTCATAAAGTTGTGTAACGAAGTGTAACTGAACCCTCCCCCTGGAAAAAAAAAATAAATTAGCAATGGATTGCTTTATTATAACCTCTACAGGAAGACCATCGTGAGGGATGGTCTTCCTGTAGAGGTTATAACATGGATTTCCTACTACAGCATGCAAGAAAGCAGCAGAGGAGTGTGCCATGAACTGTTAATTGCAACAGTGCCATCTGGTAAACTCCATGTGAGTAGGAAGGTCTCCCTCTTCCACTTCCTCCTCCTCCTTCACCTCCTCCTTCTCCTCCTCCCCTTCCCCAGAGTTATCGGATGGCTCCAGCCAGCACCGGCACAGTGGGCAGGGATGGAGCCACTGATCCAGCTGGCTAAGGCAAAAAAGGGACTTTTTGGAACAGCATGTAGTGGTGAAGGAAAGCAGGAGCTTACACGCTTCACTGAATTGGGGCCCCATCTCACAGCGCTACGGCTGAGCAAACAGGGAACTGTTTGGTTTGCTGGTGACTCAAACAAGCCAGCAGAAAAATCACTGCAGGTCAACTCAGAGCAAATACCTTCAGAAAAGTTCAGAGAAAAGCAAAGCCTAAAGCACTGTTTTGTTTTAGGTTGAATGAAGTGTTTCACTTTTAAACGGGGCAGCTGATTTGCTGAAAATCTATTTCGTGGCACAGGCTTGAGCAGGAAGTAATTTCAAATTTAAAAATTGGCATGTTTCAAATTTTCAGGGTTTTTTTCCTAGCAACCTTTAAGTGAAACTCAAGTGAACAGCAAACAGTTGCAGCATTGCTGAACCTGCCTTCTCTAAAGAAAATTTTGGCTGCTAAATGGTTGGGTGCCACTCCTTGGCGTGTAGCAGAACAAAGGTGTGAGCCCTCCTGGAGGGGAGCAGCTCCCCGCGTGCTCTTCTAACTGCACCCAACTCACCCTCAGCTGGCTCCATCAGCAGCTGTATTTACAAATGAAGTGTTTTACCTACATTTCATATTTTCCCCTCCCAAGTACCCAGAGGCCGAAGTTCATTTTACAGGCTCGCAAATTATTATGCTTTGATTTAAAAAAATTTCTTTTAAAAAGAAAACTCACTGCAGGTTTTTGCTTAAAAACCAAATGCAACCTCCTTCCCCCCCCAAAAAAATGCATAGCAAACCAGATTTCCCTGCAGGCAGAGATCTTTGATACTGAAGATGCAAAGAGGTCCATGAGAAGTGATCTGGCCCCTGCAGACCCTCACAAGGGCAGTTTCTGATGGAAAGGATGGCACCAGCAGTACCTGAGATGATGTTAGGAGATTACATGTGGCTAGTGTAAAAAGGCATAGAGATAGATGACCTCTAGGTTAGAAGTACAGTTGGTCACATGCTACATTGAGTGTGTTCTGAGCATGGCATCTATAGAACCTGAAAAAAAAAAAAGATCTTTATTTTCTTTGATCAAAAATACGTATAGAAATGCCTGTTTTGAGGAAAATATCATACATTTTTTTCTTGTTTAACAAAATAAATTAAATATACATGACTTCTGTTTAAACTCTATATAGAATTACAAAGGTTTTATATTTGCAATTGGATTCATTTCCAGTCCATATAGGTATTTAACATGGTCCTTATTTATTTTTTCTTCTTTCTGTTTCTACTGTTGTTTGAACTGCAATGAAGTTGCATCATTTCCAAAATGTTTTCTGAGGGATGGGGACAACCACACACAACCTAGGTGAATATTTCTCAAATGCATTTTTTCCTACAAGATTATTCTTTCATTTTCTTTGTTTTTTACTCTTTCTTCTAATTTGTTCATGTATTTTGCATTCATATAGAAAATCCAGTAGCTTGTCACTGTGAGCCATCAGAGAAGGAGGGCGTGTTTTGCTTTCTTCACCATCAGCAGTTCAATTATTATTATTATTAATTATTATTATTTCTTAAATATAAATATAAAGGTGTTCTGTACAATGTTCCTCTTTCCTCTTTCCTTTTTCCTGGCAGTGGCACTGAGTCCTAGGATCGGGGAGTGGAGCACTTGTGGTTTGGTCTGCAGAACCCACCATGGGAAACACGATGCCTTCAACTTGATGAAATCGAACCAACCGGCCTGGTTAGTGTTCAGATCAAATGACCGTGATTGAGAAGCATTTGGCATTTCACGTTGTGAATAGAAATTATTTTTTTCCAGACCCTCTTGTGTTATATTTTTCCCCTGGAAGAGGTGAATTGGTGGTGAATATGTCTCCTGGTGCTTGGCACTAAACCTCAGGTACTTTAGAGCTCAAGTCATGCAGAGCAGGTCTGGGGGCTTCCCACCGATGCAAGTGATGTGCAGCAGGCACAGGAACAGCAGTGCCCATCCAGAAAAGCACCACAGTCACCTCTTGATCTTCTTGCTCCTTTTAGCAACACAAGGAAGAAAGTGGTGGTTCACGTCCCTGTGTCCTGTCTCACTTGTCGCCACCTTGATTAAAAAATCCGGGAAGGCTCCACTGCTGGGGATGGCTGCCTCTCTGCTGAGATTTGGACTTCCTTCATTATTCCTTGGCTACATCCTGATTGCAATAATTAAAAAAAAAATCTCTTTTCTCTCTCTGTCTTTCTCTATTATATATATATTTATATAGATAGATATAGATATATACACATATATATACACACATACACACACGCATATACAATTATATATATATGTATATATATATTTAAAATTATATATATAATCTTTTCTGTCTGCTTTGCCTATTGCTGGCAGTGTGAGCTGACCTGGAGCAGTCTCTTCTGAGGTACCACAAGGAAAAGCCCAAATGAGCTACTGTACATGGCCACCCTCTTAGCACTGGTACTGAATGTGCTGGTGCTGATGGACTTTGCCTTCCACGTGTGAGTGGGTGTGGGTGTGGATGTCCGTGTAAATCTTTGGGTACATTTTGGATGCCATGGCTGGGGCGAGTGCAGGCCCTTGCGACAGTAAATGCTGATGCTGGGCGACATATTCCTCATAGTTTATGGAGGAGATGCAGTCTTTGTCGGGGACCTGGGAGACGCAGATTCTGTCCCGGGGCTGCGGCCGGTGCACGGGGGCAGCAGCTGGTGGAGAGCAGGGTTTCTTCTTGGTCTGGCAAAGCCACAAGAGGATCGTTCCAAAGATGAAGACAGCTCCAGCGGGGATGCCAATGATCACGGGCCAGGGAAGGCTGCTGGCTGAGGAGGGGGGCACAGGTGCACTTGGTGGCTTGGGATCTGGACATTACGGCATGAGAGAGACAGAAAGAGTTAATTAAATGCAGGCAAAGTGAATTCAAAACAGATGTCACACTTGGGCTGGCTTTTGTACAGGCTGTCTGGCAACCCTGCCAGACCAAGTAACAAGGGAGAAATCGAGCCAGCACATGATGTTTGGTAACTGCTTTGCTTTTCGGTGCTCCTGGAAGGACAAGCAACTTGTTTTCTCTGGTTTAGTGGTCAGGAGGGGAGTCTTTGGGGGATTTTTTAACATTCTTATCAAAGCTTTAATGGATGCGCTAGAAGCAGAGAGTTTCCTAACACCCTTGCTCTGTGATGGACTGGGCTTTGCTGCCCAGATTGGAGGATATAACATGGGACTTATTGGTAATACCTCCATGATGGAGGTCCAGGAGGCATGATCAGGTTGCACCTTGCCTCTGCCAGGTGTAGCTGTGTCTGCGTGGGCTTTAGTATCCCTTTCTGGAGATACTGAAGCTACTCAGCAATGCTCTGCCATGGCAGACAGCATAAATGTGGTGTTTTGGAGGGGTTGTCTTGAATTTCTTGTGCAGCTGGGAGGAAGGCTGAAGGATGTGAAAATGGAGATGAGCTGGTGTCCCCTTCTTGGTGCCCAAGCCATAGAGAACTGAAAGTTCACATGGTATTAAAGTGCGTGTCCAATTCCCTATGCCAAATTGGCTCTACCTCCACCAGTCTCTTTGGAGCTGCCATTGGCTTTCCCAAGGGGAGAGAATTCAGTTACCAGAGATAAGACACTTCAGACAGCATCTTTCACACCTACCTTCCCCTTCCCCTCTCTGCTGTTGGCAACCTGTACATCCCTGGGTAGTCACTCTGGATTCTCAGCCTGATTTCTCAATTTATAGACAAAAAGGAGTCCTGGGGTAGGATCCTAGCTATCAAAATCCCCATCTAGTAGCTACTAGCTGGGATTTCCAAAGCCCTGAAAAATACCTAGGCACAGAATTCAGCTTGCAGGGAGACACTCAAGAAACTTTGAAAACCCGCGGCTATCCAAAAGGCCCAATATGTTATACTGAAACATATATCACTTAACTTTCAAGCCAAACTTCTTTAAGACACTAATGTCTTTTTCTCTCCTTCAGAAATAATTCTACAGCTACTTTGAAATATTAAATATATAGCATGTGGTCTTTTTGAAGTCAGAAGGACCTATACTGTTGACCTCAATAGACAAAACTTTGATTCACCAGCACTGGAAATGACAGAATAATTTAGGCTGGAAGGGGAGCCTGGAGGTCATCTGGTCCAGCCCCCTGCTCAAAGCAAGACATGATCAGGGAACTGACCCATCAGCTGACCACAAAAAGAACAGTCTTCATGTTGGTTGGCAGAAATCCTCTGCTGGGTTGAAATGAAAGTGTTTTGATATTCATCCATGCTGGTTTTTGGAGCTGTCTATGTCAAAACTGGTAGATTTACAAGCAAAATGGTGTTTTTCTAACTCATGGCCTTGCAACCACATCTTTGCCTCTGAGGGCAAGCTGGGTTCTCCTTCTCCGTCATTGCCAATAACAACAGGCCTGCAGGCTCTGGTTCTGGTATGAGGCCTCATTATAGTCCTATTTAAATCAATGGAAAGTCTCCCACTGATTTCAGTGGGAGCTGGATCAGATTCTCATAGTTCAGAAACTCTAAGAGGCTTTGAGCTATATCCCACCCATGGAGCCTTTTCCTTGGGACTGAGATGCTTTCTAGTTGGAGTTTAGTCCTAAATCTAAGTGATGCAGAAGAAGACACCAAGCGCATTCTCTTGGCAACTTGCTGTCAGTGTCTAAATTCAAGCTAGTGACTCGGTGGCTGCTGAGATGCAAAGGTTTGGAAATCAGTGAGCACAAGAAGCCATGCTGCCTTAGTTACAGGGGTCGTGAGCATTTTCCCCACTACCTATACAGAAAAGCAGTCCTAACAGCCTGGGAGAGTTAATGATCTCTGTCTCTCACTGGTGTCTTGACTGGAGACACCGCATTAGACCTGACAGCTAAAATGTTCTGATACTGCAGAACTCCAGCTCCTGCACTCTCTTAGCTGTGTTGGCCTTGTAGTGAAGAGAAGAAAAGAGCAGTAAGATTGATTTTTGTCATAAAACTGGAGGATCTGAAGGTAGATTCACATGGCAAGATGAGGTAGAAAGAAATGCTCCTTTTCCATAAAAAATACTTATCAGGGCAGAACTGCACAGTCAGGAGGCAAAGGAGTAAACAACAAAGTGAGGATGGTGTGCCTGAAACACACTCAATAAAGCCTCAGTTGGACGTGGCCACTGGCTCTGAGGCCTGGGGAGAGAAGGAAGCAGTTGCAAGTTTGGTACAAGGGTCCCCAGGGGATCATTGGATAAGAATTTAACTAATCAATCATCCTCTGTTTCATACTTGTTCTTTTCCTTTCCTTATGACTGGGACGGTTTTTATTCTTTGCTAATTTTATGGGTCTGTATCATTGTTTCCTTTCACCAGTAAAAGCAATACAAATAAGAGCAAGAGAAAGAAGAAATGTAAGGGAATGGGGTTGCACACTGTGCTGCTATTCAGTTCCCCTCTCACCTCCCACATCCTATTGCTGAAGTGATGTAGTGCCTGCAACTGCAGTATCATTTCCCAGCTCCTTTTTCATACAGGAACAGATCATTCACTTTATTCCACCTTGCTGGAATCATTATTCCCCATGAAGGGAGAAAAGAAACCTGATGATGGAAGAATTCAGCAGGGGCAATTTAAATCAGGGCTGGTTTAGTCCCTCACTCATTCTTATCAGAACTGGGCTAACCTACATCAGGACAGCATCACAGAGGGCCATGGAGCCCAATGGACATCAGCAGTTGTGTTAATAAATACTATGATGGAGACTATTGGTTCAGGTGGGGGAAAAAAGGCATAACTCACCTGGCAGGACTGTGAGAAAAGCACTGCGAAAGCTGTAGCCCATGGTGTTTGCCCCTAGGCAAATGTACATCCCTGCGTCCTCTTCCTTGGCTCGAGTAATCATCAGTTTGTTCAGGTAGGAACCATCAGGACGCGACCAGACCTCCCCCGTGGGCAGCACAACGAACTTCTGTCCCCCAACATCGATGGTTGAGTTGTACTTGCTCTCTGTGCCGTACTCCACCCTTTTCAGCCACTGGATGACAGGTTTGACATCGCTGCGGACTTTGCACTGGAAGGACGTGGTCCCACCGTAGTCTACTGTCGTGTTGACGGGGTGGGTCCCTGTCAGGATGGGCTTGGACCTCGTCCTCTCTGCAGAAAAGCACAGGGAGCTCCATGGAAAAAGGTGTTTGCGAATCTCATTAACTTGTGAATGCAGAAACATAGGAAAAAGGCATAGGAGGGATGCAAAATAATTGTCTAGTCCAACTCCCTGCCCAAAGTCAGGCTCAGATTTCTGCAGTGTTCTCCTGAAATATATTTGCCTGGCCTCTGCAAAAGCCTTTAATGGTAGATGCTCTCCAGTCTCTCCAGACAACTACTCCATTGTCTGAGGCTTAGCAAGTCTTCTCATGCTCAGCCTGAATCTTCCTGTTTCTAACAAGGAAGTGATTTACTCTATCTGCATCAGACCTGGAGGAAAGTTTGCTCTCCCTCTTAGCCCTTATATTTTGGAAAATTTTCTTCAGCCCTCTCTTCCGTACACTGAACAACCCTCCTAACTGCTAAGCAAACAGGGTCCTAAGAATCTCCTATATAAGTTTTTTCTGTCTTTGCTGTGCTTCTGCTCTCTCAGGTCACTCATGAAGCATTTATATTTGGGTACCCAGTTTGCGGTGGTATTACTTGGCACCACACAAATCAGACCTGTCCTTTTTGCTCCTTGGCAAGTATTGTAAATCCAGTCCGGACTTCTGAATTTCCCCTTTCTCTTGCTGTTTGCTGCAGCTATGACATGACAAAAGGGGCCATCCTTCCTTGTAGTCCCACTTATCCCTTTGTCTCAGGGACCATATCCCAGAATAATAGGATCTTAATGATGTACCTTGACCTCAGGGTCAGAGGCTGCAGTGATCTTTCCTGAGTCTTGACCAGAGGAAGATAAATTGCCTCATAGTAGCAAAAAAGGCCAAAACCCATTTCAGATTAAATATGGGCAATAGTACAGGCCTGAACACAAATTAAGTGGATTATTTCACTGTAAATGTTCACTTGATATTGACCCTGATGATATCTTATCAATGTTTATAAGTGTCTGAAGAGAGGGTGTAAAGAAGATGAAGCCAGGCTCTTTTCAGTGATGCCTAGTGACAGGATCAGAGGCAATGGGCACAAACTGAAACACAGGAGGGTCCCTCTGAACATCAGGAAACACTTTTTAACTGCGAGAGTAACTGAGCACAGGTTGCCCAGAGAGACTGTGGCATCTCCACCCTTGGTGATATTTGAAAGCTGTCTGGACATGGTCCTGAGCAACTGGATCTAGGTGACCCTGCTTGAGCAGGGAGGGTTGGACCAGATGACCTCCAGAGATCCCTTCCGACCTCAGCCATTCTGTGATTCTGTGATGCTGTGTCTCTTACCACCATGTCTGGTAGGGTGCAATTTACAGGTGAATATGACAGAACCTTATGTATTCTCAGACATGACCTCAGCTTTTTTACCAGATTATTTACAAGTACATATCTATTGAGAGCGCACTGTGGCTTCCCCCAGTTTGGGGACAGCGAGTGGCGGGGCAAGACATGTTCTTTCTCCTTTTGGTCTTCTCAAATATCCCCTAAAGATGGACAAAATTGGATGGGAAAAGGCCCCTTCTTTCACAGACTAATGTCAGGCTGTGAATATTGTCTCATCTTTTGTCTGGGAGTCCTTCAGGAGATAGCTGTCATCACTGTTGCTGGGCCTGGTAGCTGCCCATGGGGACAAAATTCTACTGGAAGCCATCCCATGCCATGTTATCCACTGCTGGGATGCTGAGACCACAGGCACTACTGGTAAGGAAGATCTTCACTTCATCCTTGCCTCCCTGCTTTTATTATTTCTTTCTTCAGTCTAACCATCCTCCCACTCACTATGGAGCAAATTTTTGTGGAAGAAGAGCTCAGAAGGCTTTTGCTTTTCTAGCCAATAACAAAATCTTTCCTTTCTCACAAAATATTTTTGCCTCAAGTCTCAGCTGATGAAGGAAACAAGATGGTAGGAAAGGAAATCAAACACAAGAGGTTCACAAGACCATCCTTTCCGGCATGATCGTTAAGCCTTAGGTTGTGTCAACACCACATAAAGTCGAAGGAAAAATATATCCCTCATTCTGAGGAATGTTTGGATTTTTTTTAGTGCTAGCAACAGAGAAATCAGTCACAGTTTCCAGACAAGGAGGTACTGCAAACCTGTATCCTAGGCACACAGAGAAATTATAGTATCACAGTGGGTGGTAACTGCTGGCAATCATCAACCACTTTTGACAGCAAATGCTGTTGGATTGAGTATGTAACAAAACAGCTCCCACCAGCACGGGCTTTGGGGTGAGAGAAAGGAACAATGGACCCTCTTTCAAAAACTCAGGATACTTTCAATAATGAGGGCTCTAAAGAGGTGCTTGGGAAACAAAAATACCACAGTGTTCTCTGTAGGCTTTGCCTTGGGACTATGAGCAGGAATCACAGCTGGGGAGACTGAGATTCAGATAAGCAACACTTAGGAGTGGAGGCTCAGGGGGTAAAAAAAAGGAGGAAATTGAATGAAACCTGTAATGCTCCACAGAATGATGTTAAAAATAGAAAGATGTCTGAAAACTGCTTAATGCCCTTATCTCCTTGACTCTGGTTCCAGCTTTGGTTACTGTTTTCACTCCTAGCCAGCAAAAGCTAATGAAAACAAAGGTTACATACATCTTTAAGTTGATAAAAACCAAGAAAAACAGGGACACAGAAAGGGGTTTGTTCCTGGTGCTGTCTGGTTTTGATGAAGTGAACATGCCACAGCTGCCATTAGGATGGGGCTTGATTCATTTCCCTGTCTCTGCTCCTGGTTTTAGTGTAAACACATGTTTTTACTGTCTCCACACAGCTGCATCTTTATCAATCCCAGATGTCCAGCAGGTTTGTGCCTTTGGAGCCCAACAGAGCTCCCCACATGTGCTTTTAATTCCTGTGATTCTAGAGAAAGGACTTATCAGAGAACAGATCTTTACCTTTAAGAACAATCTTTCACACTGGGATAAACTTTCTCATGCTGAAATGTATGCACAGACAGACAAACAACATGCTTTCCATGTGGTTGGAAATAGCCCTCCATGCCCCTGCTCCTCATTAATGAAGACCATTGAATCTTCCCTCCACTCAGCTCATCTCCACTTTCTTGAGTTGGCTGCTCTGTAATCATTTCCATGACAACTTGCGATGATGTCATTGACAAAGCACAATGATTTAAGAATAAGAGCTCTTCTCTGGTAGACTTAGGTAGGATTTGAGTATAATTATCTTCAGTAATAATAGGGGAAACAGGAGATTAGAGACAAAGAATCAGAATAGCTAGATAGTAAGAAGAGCAATATACCCCACCGCAATGCAGGGTAATCCCCCCCAGCTCATCTTCTAAGGGTTGAATCTTTAAAGCTATGTAGGCATCTAAAGATACAGGCAGGATCCCAGTGGGATTTATTATTTTTTTTAGTATCTCATTTGTACCCACCTGAACCTTCAGATGGCCAAATGTTTATTAAAATCTGGCCCTAAAGCCTTGTCTGGTTCATCACTCTGGTCATAAGATTTCTGCTAATTCCCCTGGGAGACTTCTCTGATGAAGTGGGCCTCCTATTACAGCTATCTAGACTAGATTTTCAATTGATTGGTTTCCCCCTACTACCGCGCTGATAGAGCAATCTGGGCCATTCTAAATATTTCAACCCCTCTTCTGTGGTACATGAAAGGGCTTTCTCAGATAGTTCTGTCTGTCCTTGAATTGACTCTGTTGGTAGTGTAAGATTGAACTGGGCAATGGTGAACTTTTACCATGCAGGCACCCTTAGAGATGACTGTTTCCCAAGTATCTCTCCTCATTTCAGCTACTAAATTGTATCGTTGCTACTCTATCTTGCCCAGGTGTTAGGTTTATTTTAGAGTTTCAGTAATGTTTTCTCTGTCTCTGCTGATGCTTTTAACACTTCCCCATTTCTGTGTCCAGCTATTGGCACTGCACACTTGCCATCATGCTCTTTACTCAGCCGTCCCCATTCTCAAAGCTCCCTCCATGCCTTTCCACCCCAAAGGCTGCACTTACGGATTACTTCAACTTTGTACGTTGCATTAATTTCTCCAACTCTGTTAAACACTCGGCAGGTGTATTTCCCACTATCTTCTGGCTTCAGGTTCTTCAGGTTCAGTGTCCACTTCTTCTTCTTGTTCTCCCCAATCTCTTGGGGTGTGAGGGGCTTATTGTCCTTCAGCCACGTGATGTCAGGCCGTGGGTTCCCGCTGGCCACGCACTTCAGGCGGATGGAGCTGCCGACAGGACGGGCGATCACTCTCCGTCTCATCTTGGCTGGCTGTGTGAACCTGGGCCGGGCTGCAAAAGGCATGAAAAATTGACTGTGGTGAGCAAAGGACATGCAAAGAAGGATACTGCTGTCAAGTTTCATGGCCAAATTTGCTTGAGAGGCACCCAGCAGCCCCATACATACCAATGTATCACTCACTCTTATATCATCAGCTCAAACTGATTTCCTTAGAAAGGAGACACCATCCAGCCTGATGCATTTGAATATCTACTGGACTGCTACAGCCACTGCATTAGCCTTCTGCATGGCACAACCCTGGAATATCTCAGTGTCCATAAGGCAACTACTTCAGACCATCTCACAAAATAATACCAAAATCACACTATTTTAGCTGAAGGCAAAATGCAGCCCCATAATCACAGTATAAGTGTTACCATATTCCATGCCACAAATGCCAAGACCCAAAGAAAAACCTCAGATTCCTGTCAGGCTGACCATTTTCTCAATCTTTTGCTGATCACTTGAAGCTTCATTTTCTGAAGATGTTTGCCCCTTAGTTCTCACTGGCTTTAATGGGACTTTAGAAGAGTCAACATCTTTTCAGTATGTAGGAAAGTCTTAGAAGTGTGCCACACTTTTGTACATTGATCAGAACTTAAATGTATGCAATTCACTCAATTTATGGAGCATTCACACTGAAAGGCCCAAAGAAGCAAACAAGCAAATGGAAAGACCCAATAAAAACCCCTTGAGTTTGTTATTAGAATTTATCCCATGCCAGTCCATCATAAAAAAGGAGAAGCTGAAGTAATAGCTGGTGGTGGACAGAATCATGGGTTAAGATAGTCACCTTGTCTTAACAGGGAAATCACCAATATTTCTAATGACAGTGACAGGAATACTGAAGAAATGCAAGGTCCCCACCTGGCAAAATGTGAAACTTTTAAGACAATTGAAACAACAGAACATGATCTGTTTGCAAGGCAAAAGCTTGTCTAAAAGTATTCTGTAATGAATTCAAAAGAAATTACAAATTTCTCACAGTTACTTTAATTATACAGTGCCAGTCCAGGCACACTTCTAATTGCAGTCTCCTGCTGAGATTAACACCACTTCTGACTCTCACTTGGCACTTTCCCCCTACATCCAAAATACTCCTGCCAAATTCACCTGTCTTTTTTCTTTATTTTGGAAAAGCCAGTTTTTCCTCCAAGTCCATTCAGCATTTCCACAACAGGTTTATCCCCCTGCTTTTGAACCCTATTTCTTGCTTACCATGACCTTACTCTTCAGCCCCAAAGGGCAGTCACCCAGTCCCCTGGTAAATCCTCCCTAATCCTTTTCTTGGGATATAAGAGAAATATATAATGAGTGGCCTGCTCTGTGGCACACTGGGTTGAATTATGCCCATCAGCCATTGGCCTTCACCAACAGCAACTGGAAAGCCACAATCTCAGTAGCATATAAAACACCAAACCAAGCTGAGGACATTGTGCTTCAGGTATCAGGAAAATTAGTTACAGGATGGCACAGTGGGACTTTCTACTAGAGAGCCAGCCCTGCTGCCCAGGGCTGAGGGCCAGAAGCTCTGGGATGTGCATTTTAGTAGAGTTTTGCTGGATGGAGGATGTTGGTCTGCAGCTTCCTCTCTCCAAGCACTTGGGAAAGGTAGCCATTGCCCTCTGAGATCTGTAAACATATCCCTTAGGTCTCACTCCCCTGAAGCCTTGCCCAGCATCCCTCCCTCTCAGAAGAAGTCACCCTTTGGCATACCCCTCTCTTCAGTGTCCTTTTCTGTAGGGGAAACCATCTGCCTCTGCAGCCTTTCCCTTGCCCCCCTTGGCCGTCATTTTGGGTCCCAGCCCTTTCGTGTTATTTCAAACTCCTGCTCAGAAATGCTTTACTCTCCATACAGAGGCTTTCAAGTGTAATCTAATGAACCAGAGCAACTCCAGCACTGAAAGTCCTTGCCATGACAGCTGAGCAGCAAGTGTGACATACTAACCCACTCCACAGGTCGTGGTGCGTAAATTGCTGGGTATTCCCTTGGGGGTCTGCTGCAAGAGGAGGCCCCTTCCCAGCAAAAACAATCACCCTAGGAGAGAAAATTAACCCTGTCAGAGCTGCACGTTGTGAGCAATGACATGCTGAAGTTTAAGTCTGAGCCAAGGGAGACGTGCTGATAAGGGCTGTCATTGCGGAAATTGAGAGGCATGGAGAGGTTAAGAACCAGCCATGAAATGGGTCTAAACAGTTATCCTCTAATATAGCAGAAATTTACTCTGCGACCAGGAACTGCAGGTCCAGGTAGGGATAGATCGTCACCAGATGGGATTCCTGGGCTGGAACTAATATATCAAAGAGCAGGCTGAAGACAGGACAGTCGCACTTCCAATGCAGAGTGAAGAATCAAGTGCATGACTCTAAGCACTCACTTTCCCTTACCTCTTCCCTGCTTCCACAGCAATATTTCAGAAGGACTTTGTGGCCTCCCAGCTCAGTAACGGCATTGCAAGACAGAAACTCTCTTTCATCCCAAAAAAGCAGGCCTATAACATTCCTGGTTTTCTTCCCATTGAGACTCCCAGGAATCTGCCTGGAGTTTTGCATTCACTCCTTGTACATTGTTGCCCAGATACATATCAAACTACAGGTATAGCTAAACTTCTTTGGCTCTTCCTGTCTTTCTTTATTCTTCTGTTTAAAGAAGGTTAAGTGATTATGTGGCCTCAAAAGCTACTCTAGGCTGCGTGCAATATGCTGAAACCAGATCCCATTTACACAGCCCTGAATGTTTCCTTGACAAAAGCCTGAATTGGACAAGTTTAGAAAAGCCAGTTAACAAAAAAGGAGAAAGAGAGAGAGACACACACAGAAGAGAGAAAAAGAGACCCAGCAAGCACAAAGGAGAAAGAGGGAGAAGCAGCAGTGTGAGAGAGAGGCAGAAAAAGTCTCTTTTGAGTTGGTGCTAGTAAATGTCTGTTCCCAAATCTGTGCCATTTACAGAAGTTTTGCTTGTTGGAGTGCCAGTGACGGCCATTACAAAGTGCCTCTGTGTTATTTATACTTCACATGGTTGTTCTCCTCCACATCACTTGGCGTTTGCTTCATAAACACAAACCACACATTTGTACAGTATAAATTATGCCACACACAAGAGCAAGGGATGGGGACAAAGAGACATCAACATCCACAAGTGGATGGGGACAAAGAAACATGCTGTGTATGGGTTCCTTGCTGAAATGTTGTTTACCGTGAAGATTTATTGAAGCTAATGAAAATTAAATGAAACAGAAAACTGTCAGCACAAAGACCTGCGAAGATATTCAGCAGAATTGTGTGCTGTGTGCAAAGTGAGTGCTTAGAGTCATTCAGAATCCTTTCCCTGTGGGACATGTCAAGGTGCATGGATTAGTCCCAGAGGCTCCTGTCAGACACTGCTCATACAAAGTGAGGTGGTTAGCTAAAACATGTATTCTGCTGCGATCTGCCACAATTACCTCCACATACTGATGGTCAGTACCACTTCAAGATTTCATGGTACTTATACAAAAGGTGTTATGATTAGACTAAGTATTGAAATATGTTCAAGTCTTTTGGATAAGTGATCAGTCAGTTGTGGGAAGACATGGATAGGCGTATCTATCTTTCCCCACATCAGCTCCCTCCTCTTGACAGGGGCAGGACTTCTTCCCAGCGATAGCTGGAAAGCAAAGTGAAGCTTTTTTTTAACCATGCTTCTCCTCTCCCACTTGTCTAGGGCCCAGGACTCTGCAAACACAATCTGCTTCTTCATCTATTATCCTCCAGAGACCTGCAGACACACACTGACCCTCCCTGCACACCGACACTTTGCTGATGAACATTGCTGGATGGAAAGGGCTTGGGGACGTGTGTGGCCTGCCCCAGCTATTTCCCTGCTCGGGGAGAGGAGACAGGAGGGAGGGAAAGGGGAAAAAGCAGAGGTGCAGGAACACTGTAGCACAAAGGACTGGGCCAGGGCATCACCGAGTAAGACACAATCTGATAGGAGATTGTCAATGCCTAATAATTTTAGTAATGCTTACATCTTTTTTCATTATATTATTGTATTGATCCATCATCCACCAGCTCTACCAGGAGCATATCTACCATGGCATTCAATGTCTGCTTCTATATCCACCAAGATAATGAAGAGTAGAGAGATGGAAGCTTTTCTTGCTAGCTGCTGAATCCCTCCTGACCTGTAGTTTATCTAAGCCACCCTTTCTTTAGCTCTAAAATGTTGTCATCCTTTTCCAGAATGAGTTACCTTCCTCTCCCAGAGCAAGCTCAGTCTCAGATGAATCTGTAATTCAAAGTTATTGTGCCACTGCCTCCTCCAAATGTGGACTGGACTACACCCCAGCACACCACACACCTTGTCTGCCAGCTTCTGAAGAAAACTGGCCTCAGCGCAAGTGGTGGGGACTCATACGGTGAAAGCTTGACAGGTTCCACCTCTACCATTGCTGTGAGGTTAATCCCTGGCCACGACTATGGTACAAAGCCATCTCTGTATTATAAAATTAAAAGGAGGGATGTACTGCAAGAGCAAAATGGAAATGCTGTGCTTCATCCCCTGAGGTCTTAAACTCACATTGCACTCCTGTCAGTAAGGGCCAAAAGCTGTTGGCATCAGCCTGACAACATATTGTCTGTCAAGGAGTGCTTGGACCAAACTTTAGACCTGCAAGTCTTGCAGTGATTCATAACCTATTCCAAGTGAGATGTTAGCAGTTCCCCAAAGCTCTTGAACAGCATCAAAATCCTATGCTTGAACAGTCCAGGACTTAGAGTTCATGCAGGTGTGTAAAACAGAGGGTAATTTTAAAAAACACTCAGCTTTGGCCTAATGCTAATTCTCCTGAAGTGAAGTCAGACCTCCCATTTGCCCTCAGTGGGACCAGTGTTATGTTGGCGCTGAAGGCTTTTGGAAATATTGCTGTAAAAGTCAATATGCCTTTTATAGAGAGTCTATGAAAGCTATAATAGCTGCACATGCAAAAGAAAGTCACTGCCCAGAAAAACAAATGCAAGGGAGAACCATGCTGGGGTATATGGCAGGGGGCCCTAGAGCGGACCGCAGGCTGCATTTCGCAGGACTCCTGGATGGGATCCATTCACACCAACATGTTCAGCTGACGCTCTGTTTATTATTCGACCATCTGTAGGGAGAACTCACTCCAGTCGCTCTGCCTTGCCTTTCCTTCAGCAACTGAGAAATGTGCTGCATGAACAGCACTGAACCAAGAACCAAGAAAAACCAAGAAACATACACTGCTCCTTACCCCATTGCTTCCCAGAATGATCTTCATATTCTCCATTGGAGCCTTCAGGTACCTGGCTATCCTTTCCTGAGCTGGTATCATCTGCAAAGGAAAGGGAAGATGTTAAGAAGGTCTCCTGCAGCACAGCAGTACAATAACAAATTTGCATTTCCTCCTGGAGGCACCATGCAGCTGAAACACACTCAACATACATTTGGCATCCACATCCTGACACTTACAGCCTAGCCAGTTTAATGAACAGTTTAGTTTGCTGCTTTACGAGCTTTTCAGCAGGCTACCAAAGCAATGGGAGATTAATCAATGTTTCCATTAATAGCTGACAAAAGCCTCTTTGTTTATGTTTACAGGTTGCTGTTCCCTAGGAGGAGCTGATCCATTGTACCTTCTATGCAAATAACGGTATAAATCAAAATTACAGATAATTAAACCTAGGAGGTGGGAGAAGACTTATGTGATCAGTCACACAGAGCACAAGCAGTGGAACTGGGGCCACTAATTCGCCTTTCAGCCTCCATACAAAATCAGGAAAGCAAGCAGGTCTGGGGTCAAATGAGCCCTCAAGGGATGCTGAATACAAAGCTATGGATGGAGAAAGCAATACTGAATTGAAAAACTGTTTGTGGTTTTTTTTTGTGTGTGTTTTGTTTTGTTTTGTTTTTTTTTAATTAAAACCACCCATCTACCTGTATTGACAACTCACCCCTTTGTCCCTTTATCACTCTAGGTGTTTATACCACTACCACAGAGCAGCATCAAGGTCTCGACTCTGTGCCCTGTACTGTTTGGAGAAACAGAAATCACCACAAGGTGAAACCCACATTTCTCCAGTAGCCCCCACCTTAAATTGCCACGGTGACTTGACCACCTACAAGGTCTCCACGAGGGCCAAGGGAGTGTTCTGAGCCTCCTTCTGCAACCTGGGTGATGCTGGTGGCATCACACCTCTGCAGCATCCAGATGTGAAGCTTCTTCCTCCTCCAGTAACAGCCTGACCTCTACTGCACAAGCGCTCAGCTCAGAGCACCCTCTTATAGCAATGCATTACACCAGGAGAGAGGTCCACCTGAGGGACTTTGGACACCTACGGGTGATGGTGCAGCAAAGTATGGCTCTCCCAAGGCTACTTCTGTGCTCTACAGGTGGCACAGTCTGATATGGCAGCTGGATTTCAGGTGAAGATCTTGAACAAGTGCTACTCAGTTCCTGGCTAAAGTGCACTGAAGTGTGTGAAATTTGATTTTCAGAGATAGGTCAGGTGAAGGCTGGGAAAAAGTTTACCTGAATAAGAAGCTGCTCCACAATGGTGTTAAAAAAAAAATTCTGAGAAGTCGAAACATCTGACCTAAGGAATGAACCCCTCCAAATGCCCAACTCCTAAAGCCCATAAGAAAAACGTCTCATGAGCAAAAGAGAGGAAATTTCTTGCTGTAATCTCTGCAGCAGAGATGAAAAACTTAGCTTATATATGAGCATGCTCCCCGCAAAATGTACAAACAGTAGAGCTGTTCTTTACAGTTGTTTTAGAAGCTGGGTTGTCCTTAAACAGTGCTTGGTGTGTAAACTTGTGTGCAGTCTTTGTGCGAGAAGAACATGTGTTTAACCCCATCCTCACCCCAGTTTCCACTATTTAGGAAAATCATCCTGTCTCTTCTGCATGGGGCATTTTATGTCGACACATGCTCCAATCTTGTTTGCCATTGTCCCTTAAGTAGAGAGGCTGCAATGCCATATGGGTTTGTCCCCCCTCACCCCTGACAGATTTTTTCCCTTCTCCTTGTGGTTACTTCGGCACAGTTTCCCCCAGAGTTATGTGCAGCTGTCACTTCGAGCGGAAAAGAAAACTTTCAGGGTAGCAGCACGCCATGCTCTTACTTCAGCAGCTCACTCCAGCCGACTGACCCTTCCCACCTCCCTCCCGCCCTCTGTCCATTGCTGGAAACCTGGAGGCTTTCCCAGGGGCTCCGGCCAGCTCCCAGCCCAAACCACAGGGAAGCAGCGTGAAATGCAGTCACACTCAGGAAACAGCAACTCTTGCGCAGTGCGGTGAGTGCAAACGTACCGCCCAGGCTCTGCCGAGGCTGGCCCGGAGCCTGTGTTACAGAGGAGACGAGTAGCCCATGTGCTGTGTTGTACAAATATATTTTTACAGCCTTGGCAAAATGAATTCAGGGAATACAAATATACCCACTGTATATGATGGCCTGCATATGACAGACTGTCTCCTTTCAGTCAAAATACTGAATCAATTATCTTCTGGCACTTGTACAGTTTTTCACATAAATATCAGTAATGCTACTAATGAAATCTTGGAAGCTCTCTGACAGAGGACTTAGTAAAACCCCTAGCACAATTAGAAAAATGTATTGAGTAACAGAGAATAAAGAAAAACTGTGGTCAGAGATGTAGGATTCCTGCCCATTGTTAACTGCCGAATATCTTAAAAGTGGTTAAGATGTTTAAGTGGCAATGTTCTGTCAATTATATCTTAATCCTACTCAGCTTGATGTACAAAGAGCAGTATATCCTCCCTTGCCTCCTGCCTCATGTTACAGTATGTCAGCCCGTGTGCACTCCTCCTGCCTACACACAAGGACTGACTGGCGTTCTCAACACCTCTTGACATGCTGCCAAGCTTTTGATGTAAGTAAAATTGTTCTGAATCTGTTTGATCCTTTGAAGATGCTTCTTTGGTTGTTATCCTGCCAAATTGCAAACCTGCAGAGTAACCTAGCAAACCCAGAAAAAATAATTTTGGGGGGAAGAGATCAGGATAACTAGTGCCACCGTGCTGAGCCTATGAAATAGATAATTTGGCAGAGGAGTAAGACTGAAATAAATAACTGCATGCATTTAGAAATGTTTTAGATCCACTGGAACCGGTTTCACTTTTGTTAGGAATGTGGTAATGTTAACAACAGATAGCAGAAATCTTGGTGGTGGTGGGGAAATGTCATGACAATGGAAACTCATGGAGAGCAAAACTACTCCTTCCCATCCCCTGAGCTGCACACTGGGTGAGGGGTGTTACAGCGGTCTCCACTCCAGCTGCAACATGCAGTGAATTGGGCTCCTACCTTCAGTGGGACTGTATCTGAACGAACTCACACTTGAGAATTGTAGGAAAAAAGCTGATTCATGAGATCCAGAAATTGGTTGAAACTCAGTTTGGGAAGATTCCCTGAAGCCCAGGAATCTCCAGTCAAACTTAAAAGTGTGAAGCAGCAGAATAGCCAGTGATGTAACGATAAAGCATTAACCTGGGATGAGAGTGACCCAGGGTCAAGTCCCTCTTCTGCTGCATTCAGGGAGGGATTTGAACCTCCCCTCTTGCACCTTGGGTGTCTTAAGCTCTGAACTGTGGTCTCAGAGAGCCAAAATAGAGCTTATTATTACGTAAAGTGGAACAGCACTGTGGGAGACATATCTCAGGAACACCCTTAGGATGGAAGACCCCTGTCTAATTCAGATATCGCCAAGATTTGACTTCCACCTGCCCCATCCAAAGTTAGTACTGCAGCTGCATGGAAAGAATCTGTCTCTCCCTGTTTTGAAGAACTTTCTTATTTTTTAAATTTTAATATCAAGTGGTTTCCTAGGGAAGGGAAACACTTTTCCAGTTGTTCTAGTCACTGTGTTAGCAAGGATGGGTAGCTTTCAGTATCATAAACACACTTTGGTCAGCCTGCTCACTCCTAGGAGGAGTGAGGGATCTATGACACTGAAAGCAAAACCAAATTTCATGAAAGTTCAGAGGCATCTGATTCAGCCCAAACCTGCAGTCTGAAGCTGGTTAATAAAGCCAGATCTGAAGACCTGCTGTTTGCCTTTCACCTCAAGCTTTACAAATGCAACTGGCCTGGCAATATTCTCATGAGACAGAGTGGACCCGAAAAAATGAGCCACATTCAGACATGTATGACCAGCATCCAAAATGATGAGTTAGTAGCAGAAATCACATGAGTCTTAGCTATACTCAAAAATGCCCTAATAAGCTGATTGCTTACTCACGCTCTTGTCACTTCCCACAGAGGCAGGCAGGTCAGGGCGATAAGTACATACAAAAAAATCAGTCTGCAGCCAAAGGGCAGCAGGGACCAGCTATGCAGCACTGCCAGCTTTGCTGCCAGCAGATTACCGCAAGAGGCAGTGCTAAGAATGATGAGCTGCTGAAGTTTCCTACAAGCTCCCTTTTCTGTGACCTATACTGGAAGGTTATCCTGTACTGGACTTCTTGGACAGTTTCACAGGCTTAGGAGAGCAGCCAGTTGGAAGACGAAGTGGAAAACCTGCCTTGAAAAATAATCACTGACTAATTTTATGTCACAAGTATCTGAGGCTAAGGAAACATATATATGATTTAGATGTCCTTACTGTACAATTAGTTCCACGGTGGAACTGTACAATTGGTTCCACGGTGTTACAAAGCATGCTGGCTGGTCTGGAAACCTGAAGTGGAAGGTTTCAATATCATGTCAGGTGATAGACCTGGAGACATGGGACAAATTCATGTAGCCCTTTTCCCTCCAAATACTACACCTGGCCATAAAAGACAGGGCCAGGATGGATCCAGAGGCATCAGCCTGTTGTTCAGGAATGTCATCCCTGTGGCGTGATCCCCAGCTGCTCTCCAGCCATTGCCTTCCTCTTGCTTCAGGATCTCATTCCAAGCTAGCTTCTAGGTCTGAGATGCCATGGGACTGAGATGCTGGCGCTGTGCTGGGGAAGTGTGTGCTGGGGCTGAAGGGGCAGATTGGTTTTGCATGAGACTTGACACGTCTGAGTGTATGAGGCCCTGATTATCAGTGGCCATATTGCCCTTTCTCACTCCAGAAAGCAAGATGCTTTATGCGTATTGCCTGCCATGTGTCTTTTTGCTCTACCCCGTCCCAAAGCAGGCTGGATTTCTGTAGAAAAGGCATTTCTGTATGTAACTCCATCAATTGACAAAGCACTCTGGGGATCCTATGGGACAAAGACTGCCACATAAGCAGGGTATAGTTACTGTTTATTACCATAGCAGAATTGTTCCATTCCCTCTTAAAAGTTAAAACAAATGGAAAATTCTGCATAATGGTCCGGCTCTGAGAGAAACTGATGGGAAATATTCACAGACTGTTACTGAGCCAGGATCAAATTTTATTTACCCACAGACTCTCCATGAAGGCTTCGTGTTTTAGCCGAATGGGTATGACTGGTTTTCAGACCAACACTACGTGCTGAGCATCCAACCACGAGTCAAAATAATTTTTGAAGCAAAAATCGAGCCATAATATTTCTCTATGATTCACAAAGTTGCTTTAATTTGTTATAATGCAAGGCCCATCCCTGCTCCGACTTGATGGGACCAGCTTTGGAGTCTTTGATGTCAGAGGCCTTGAAAGCCCCATTTCACAGATGAGCCAGCTTTGCATAAATAAACAAAGTGACCTCTGAACTGGAGCCTGAGACCTGAGCACACTTCAAAGCACTGGGGGAGGTGTTGGGGGGGCAATGGGGAATGAAGCGATCAGCATGCATCATTAAGGCAGCCCCTGCTTAACGCTGCAGCTGAACAAGGGGTGTAAATAAAAGGAGGGAAGCAAGTGGGGAGGGAGTGAAATGAGGGGGAAAGTGATGTAATCCAGTCAGGCTTGAACAATTATAATGAGGCCTTCTCCCATGGTTGAATGAGAGAGATCTCTCTGAACTCCAGCTCTAAGAGCTGACTCTTGCGTTTACCCAGATGCATCATATTTGCACATCATATTTGGTCCCCAATGTCCTTCACTGCTGCAGATGTCTAGTGAGTGACAAAACATGTTCCTCATGGGAGGTGAGTCTTGGGCCTTCCTAGGAGTTAAATCAGAATTTGTTCTGCTGAGCCTAACCAGTAAAACTGAGGGGTGGGAACACACCATAAATTTAGACCAGGAAGTGATTTGACTTATTTTTCAGTAGTCCTGATGGTGCAGTAGACAGAAGATAAACACACATGAAAGTAGGTACAGCCTGAAAAAGTAGGTCTCTGCAGTTTATCTCAGATAAATTCAGGATTTCCTGTAACATTTGCTGGAATTTAAGGGGAAACACAAGTACACAAAGTACCATTCTGTACTTCGTTTTAGGGAGTCTTCTGCTATCCCAACTGGTTCATCTGATTCCCAGATGAATGGTCCATAAGGTACATATGTAGGCAGGCAGTAACAACTTTATCACTGGGTTTGAGGGGATTAAGGCACTTGCTTTCCCCAGATCTCCTTAATGTGGATTAACACTCCAGGTTTCACTAGAATTTCAGCTGGTATTAACCCCCAATGGCCAGGGAAACCTACTGGCTAGCACATTATTTCCATCTGAAAGCTACCACTGCCAGCTGCCAGGATTTTATTGCTCATCTTGTGATATTTGGGGTTTCTGGAGGATCTTGATCCTGGCAAGTGACTACTTGAGAATCTAATTTTTTTTTTCTATTGAATAACAATTCTTAACATCTGTGATTGTAAAGAAGAACTCTACACAAATACACCCTAAAAGCTTGGAGGAAAAGGAATAAACCACTCATTTTTGAGATCTCATGATTTTTCAGCTTGTTTCGTGGTTTTGTAAGGTCTTAATTATGGCTTCAGGATCCTTGGGACTGGTGATCCATAGATGAATCCCAAGGCTGATTTTAAATGATGAGAAAGATTAAAATGCAAAGTCCTCATCTTGACTAATTCTGAATTTTCTCCTATCACTGAGGTTTAATTTAGCAAGCTCTTCTCTGAGTCCTCCTTTCTGCCAGAGGCAGACAGGACAAAACTCCAATGAACTCATCCCACTAACACAAACCTGGTGTAAATCTTAGATACTATTTTCAATGTTTTTCATAGTTCCTCCTTCAACCTTTTATCTCATGTTCACCATTCCTTAACCTACCTACTATATTAACAGTGTCACCTACTGTATTAACAGTGCTGATGCTATGTAAAGACAGGAAATGTGTTTAGAATTTATTTGGAAGGGCATAGTGAAAGCAAAGGGATCAGGAATAGTAGGAGGGAAGAAAAAAGATCTCATGGAGGAAACCCCTCTCCTTGGGCCCAGCCAAACAAAACCCCTCAAGATGAAAAAGAAGAAACCCACTCAGAAGAGAGCATAGCCAAGAAACACTCTATTTTTCTCAAAAAAAACCAAACCAAAAAACCAAAACAAAACACCCAACAAAACCAACACAAACTAAAAGGTTACTGGCAGAGAATTTGCCTCTGTAACAGGCACTGAAGACTTTACTGCCTACTGCCTTTGACTCCAGTTGGGCCAAAAATAACCAGAGGTATTGATACTGGAATTTCCTGAAAATAAAAATAAAAAATGTTTGTGTTAGTGGCTTTTTTGGTATTTTCAGCTCTGGCCATTTTCATGAGAATTTCCATGCAAAAATTTTCATGGATCTCACTTCAGCCCCAGTACTGGGAATCTCTCTGTAAGCAGGATACTTTACAAAAGAAACGTTTCCAGCCCACCCGCCTCCTGAAACACTGGATAGGCTCCACAGTTTACAGACCAAAGCCCTGGCTGGGGAGTGAAGAAACAAGACTTCTGTCCCTAGCTAGATCAGGAACTCACATTTTTAAGTTATGATGATGTACAGGCCCATTCTATTACCTGTAGATGACAAAGGTCTTAACTGGTGGTTATTGCTGCATCCCACATCTCAACACACAGGTAAACATATATCAGAAGTGACTGCTTTAAGACCAAAGAAGGTTTAACTCCCTTCCACAGAATGAAAGAATGAGGGACTATAGGGTACCATAGACATATCAGAGCCAGTTTATTTTATGGGCTGGTACCAACGTAGCTCCAACAGCACAGGCAAACCAGTTCTACTTCCGTGGAGAGTTTTAGCAGCCCACAATGAATCTAGCACTGCTGTGCATAAGCTGCTACCAGTACCTGAGCTAACTCTTTTACTACCAATTTCAACATAGTCATATCCCTGTTCCATATCCTTGCAGACCACTAAAGAATGCTGTGGTTTATTGTTTGGGCTTAATTAAAAAACTTTGGTGTGGAAAGGGATCCTTAGATCCTTAGAGAGGTAAATGTGTAAGGTGAAGAGATGGAACTTCACAAAAGTGGAGTATTTTAGGCATATAATGAGATAGAAAATGAGAGTGTTTAAACTGAATATATGTGAAAGTTTTCCAAGAGGGGCATCTGCTAGACTATGGAATAGTCACCCAGAAGAAGAGAAAAAAGTTCTATTTCATAGAATCATAGAATCATTTAGGTTGGAAAAGACCTTTGAGATCA